>OZ035883.1:37990419-38056583 GCA_964034835.1 Muscina levida
ATTCCTTAAATATTTGACAGTGATCACAAATAAAGCTCCTTTTCTCGATTAGACGCTTAGTTTACGAGATAATCGCATTTAAAGATTTCCATATGAAAATCCACCATTAGCCGCCCATTTCATGGTGATATACCCATCTATTACCAGTGATTTCTTAAGTATTTTATAGTGATCACAAATTAAGCTCCTTTTCTCGATTAGACGCTTAGTTTACGAGATAATCGCATTTAAAGATTTCCATATGAAAATCCACCATTAGCTGCCCAATTCATGGTGATATGCCCATCTATTACCAGTGATTCCTTAAGTTTTTGACAGTGATCACAAATTAAGCTCCTTTTCTCGATTAGACGCTTAGTTTACGAGATAATCGCATTTAAAGATTTCCATATGAAAATCCACCATTAACCGCCCATTTCATGGTGATATACCCATCTATTACCAGTGATTTCTTAAGTATTTTATAGTGATCACAAATTAAGTTCCTTTTCTCGATTAGACGCTTAGTTTACGAGATAATCGCATTTAAAGATTTTCATATGAAAATCCACCATTAGCCGCCCATTTCATGGTGATATACCCATCTATTACCAGTGATTTCTTAAGTATTTTATAGTGATCACAAATTAAGCTCCTTTTCTCGATTAGACGCTTAGTTTACGAGATAATCGCATTTAAAGATTTCCATATGAAAATCCACCATTAGCCGCCCATTTCATGGTGATATGCCCATCTATTACCAGTGATTCCTTAAATATTTGACAGTGATCACAAATAAAGCTCCTTTTCTCGATTAGACGTTTAGTTTACGAGATAATCGCATTTAAAGATTTCCATATGAAAATCCACCATTAGCCGCCCATTTCATGGTGATATACCCATCTATCACCAGTGATTTCTTAAGTATTTTATAGTGATCACAAATTAAGTTCCTTTTCTCGATTAGACGCTTAGTTTACGAGATAATCGCATTTAAAGATTTCCATATGAAAATCCACCATTAACCGCCCATTTCATGGTGATATACCCATCTATTACCAGTGATTTCTTAAGTATTTTATAGTGATCACAAATTAAGTTCCTTTTCTCGATTAGACGCTTAGTTTACGAGATAATCGCATTTAAAGATTTCCATATGAAAATCCACCATTAACCGCCAATTTCATGGTGATATACCCATCTATTACCAGTGATTTCTTAAGTATTTTATAGTGATCACAAATTAAGTTCCTTTTCTCGATTAGACGCTTAGTTTACGAGATAATCGCATTTAAAGATTTCCATATGAAAATCCACCATTAGCCGCCCATTTCATGGTGATATACCCATCTACTACCAATGATTTCTTAAGTATTTTATAGTGATCACAAATTAAGCTCCTTTTCTCGATTAGACGCTCAGTTTACGAGATAATCGCATTTAAAGATTTTAATATGAAAATCCACCATTAGCCGCCCATTTCATGGTGGTATGCCCATCTATTACCAGTGATTTCTTAAGTATTTTATAGTGATCACAAATTAAGTTCCTTTTCTCGATTAGACGCTTAGTTTACGAGATAATCGCATTTAAAGATTTCCATATGAAAATCCACCATTAACCGCCCATTTCATGGTGATATACCCATCTATTACCAGTGATTTCTTAAGTTTTTTAAAGTGATCACAAATTAAGCTCCTTTTCTCGATTAGACGCTTAGTTTACGAGATAATCGCATTTAAAGATTTCCATATGAAAATCCACCATTAGCCGCCCAATTCATGGTGATATCTCTACCTATAGATGTGATTTCTTAAGTTTTTTATAGTGATCACAAATTAAGCTCCTTTTCTCGATTAGACGCTTAGTTTACGAGATAATCGCATTTAAAGATTTCCATATGAAAATCCACCATTAGCCGCCCAATTCATGGTGATATCTCTGCCTATAGATGTGATTTCTTAAGTTTTTTATAGTGATCACAAATTAAGCTCCTTTTCTCGATTAGACGCTTAGTTTACGAGATAATCGCATTTAAAGATTTCCATATGCAAATCCACCATTAGCCGCCCATTTCATGGTGATATGCCTATCTATTACCAGTGATTTCTTAATCTTAATCGCATTTAAAGATTTCCATATAAAAATCCACCATTAGCCGCCCATTTCATGGTGATATACCCATCTATTACCAGTGATTTCTTAAGTATTTTATAGTGATCATAAATTAAGCTCCTTTCGCGATTAGACGCTTAGTTTACGAGATAATCGCATTTAAAGATTTCCATATGAAAATCCACCATTAGCCGCCCATTACATGGTGATATCTCCACCTACAGATGTGATTTCCTAAGTATTTTTTAGTGATCACAAATTAAGCTCCTTTTCTCGATTAGACGCTTAGTTTACGAGATAATCGCATTTAAAGATTTCCATATGAAAATCCACCATTAACCGCCCATTTCATGGTGATATACCCATCTATTACCAGTGATTTTTTAAGTATTTTATAGTGATCACAAATTAAGCTCCATTTCTCGATTAGACGCTTAGTTTACGAGATAATCGCATTTAAAGATTTTCATATGAAAATCCACCATTATCCGCCCATTTCATGGTGATATGCCTATCTATTACCAGTGATTTCTTAAGTATTTTATAGTGATCACAAATTAAGCTCCTTTTCTCGATTAGACGCTTAGTTTACGAGATAATCGCATTTAAAGATTTTCATATGAAGATCCACCATTAGCCGCCCATTTCATGGTGATATGCCCATCTATTACCAGTGATTTCTTAAGTATGTGACAGTGATCACAAATTAAGCTCCTTTTCTCGATTAGACGCTTAGTTTACGAGATAATCGCATTTAAAGATTTTCATATGAAAATCCACCATTATTATTTTATAGTGATCACAAATTAAGCTCCTTTTCTCGATTAGACGCTTAGTTTACGAGGTAATCGCATTTAAAGATTTCCATATGAAAATCCACCATTAACCGCCCATTTCATGGTGATATGCCTATCTATTATCACAAATTAAGCTCCTTTTCTCGATTAGACGCTTAGTTTACGAGATAATCGCATTTAAAGATTTCCATATGAAAATCCACCATTAGCCGCCCATTTCATGGTGATATGCCCATCTATTACCAGTGATTTCTTAAGTATTTTATAGTGATCACAAATTAAGCTCCTTTTCTCGATTAGACGCTTAGTTTACGAGATAATCGCATTTAAAGATTTCCATATGAAAATCCACCATTAGCCGCCCATTTCATGGTGATATGCCCATCTATTACCAGTGATTTCTTAAGTATTTTATAGTGATCACAAATTAAGCTCCTTTCTCGATTAGACGCTTAGTTTACGAGATAATCGCATTTAAAGATTTCCATATGAAAATCCACCATTAGCCGCCCATTTCATGGTGATATGCCCATCTATTACCAGTGATTTCTTAAGTATTTTATAGTGATCACAAATTAAGCTCCTTTTCTCGATTAGACGCTTAGTTTACGAGATAATCGCATTTAAAGATTTCCATATGAAAATCCACCATTAGCCGCCCATTTCATGGTGATATGCCCATCTATTACCAGTGATTTCTTAAGTATTTTATAGTGATCACAAATTAAGCTCCTTTTCTCGATTAGACGCTTAGTTTACGAGATAATCGCATTTAAAGATTTCCATATGAAAATCCACCATTAGCCGCCCATTTCATGGTGATATGCCCATCTATTACCAGTGATTTCTTAAGTATTTTATAGTGATCACAAATTAAGCTCCTTTTCTCGATTAGACGCTTAGTTTAGGAGATAATCGCATTTAAAGATTTCCATATGAAAATCCACCATTAGCCGCCCATTTCATGGTGATATGCCCATCTATTACCAGTGATTCCTTAAATATTTGACAGTGATCACAAATAAAGCTCCTTTTCTCGATTAGACGCTTAGTTTACGAGATAATCGCATTTAAAGATTTCCATATGAAAATCCACCATTAGCCGCCCATTTCATGGTGATATGCCCATCTATTACCAGTGATTTCTTAAGTATTTTATAGTGATCACAAATTAAGCTCCTTTTCTCGATTAGACGCTTAGTTTACGAGATAATCGCATTTAAAGATTTCCATATGAAAATCCAGCAATAGCCGCCCATTACATGGTGATATCTCCACCTACAGATGTGATTTATTAAGTTTATTATAGTGATCACAAATAAAGCTCCTTTTCTCGATTAGACGCTTAGTTTACGAGATAATCGCATTTAAAGATTTCCATATGAAAATCCACCATTAGCCGCCCATTTCATGGTGATATGCCCATCTATTACCAGTGATTTCTTAAGTATTTTATAGTGATCACAAATTAAGCTCCTTTTCTCGATTAGACGCTTAGTTTACGAGATAATCGCATTTAAAGATTTCCATATGAAAATCCAGCAATAGCCGCCCATTACATGGTGATATCTCCACCTACAGATGTGATTTATTAAGTTTATT
The DNA here is from genome assembly GCA_964034835.1 of Muscina levida. Lineage (NCBI taxonomy): Eukaryota > Metazoa > Arthropoda > Insecta > Diptera > Muscidae > Muscina > Muscina levida. The sequence goes on from OZ035883.1 coordinate 37,994,913, forward strand.
ATAGTGATCACAAATTAAGCTCCTTTTCTCGATTAGACGCTTAGTTTACGAGATAATCGCATTTAAAGATTTCCATATGAAAATCCACCATTAGCCGCCCATTTCATGGTGATATGCCCATCTATTACCAGTGATTTCTTAAGTATTTTATAGTGATCACAAATTAAGCTCCTTTTCTCGATTAGACGCTTAGTTTACGAGATAATCGCATTTAAAGATTTCCATATGAAAATCCAACATTAGCCGCCCAATTCATGGTGATATCTCTACCTATAGATGTGATTTCTTAAGTATTTTATAGTGATCACAAATTAAGCTCCTTTTCTCGATTAGACGCTTAGTTTACGAGATAATCGCATTTAAAGATTTCCATATGAAAATCCACCATTAGCCGCCCATTTCATGGTCATATGCCCATCTATTACCAGTGATTTCTTAAGTATTTTATAGTGATCACAAATTAAGCTCCTTTTCTCGATTAGACGCTTAGTTTACGAGATAATCGCATTTAAAGATTTCCATATGAAAATCCACCATTAACCGCCCATTTCATGGTGATATACCCATCTATTACCAGTAATTTTTTAAGTATTTTATAGTGATCACAAGTTAAGCTCCTTTTCTCGATTAGACGCTTAGTTTACGAGATAATCGCATTTAAAGATTTCCATATGAAAATCCACCATTAGCCGCCCATTACATGGTGATATGCCCATCTATTACCAGTGATTTCTTAAGTATTTTATAGTGATCACAAATTAAGCTCCTTTTCTCGATTAGACGCTTAGTTTAGGAGATAATCGCATTTAAAGATTTCCATATGAAAATCCACCATTAGCCGCCCATTTCATGGTGATATGCCCATCTATTACCAGTGATTCCTTAAATATTTGACAGTGATCACAAATAAAGCTCCTTTTCTCGATTAGACGCTTAGTTTACGAGATAATCGCATTTAAAGATTTCCATATGAAAATCCACCATTAGCCGCCCATTTCATGGTGATATGCCCATCTATTACCAGTGATTTCTTAAGTATTTTATAGTGATCACAAATTAAGCTCCTTTTCTCGATTAGACGCTTAGTTTACGAGATAATCGCATTTAAAGATTTTAATATGAAAATCCACCATTAGCCGCCCATTTCATGGTGGTATGCCCATCTATTACCAGTGATTTTTTAAGTATTTTATAATGATCACAAATTAAGCTCCATTTCTCGATTAGACGCTTAGTTTACGAGATAATCGCATTTAAAGATTTTCATATGAAAATCCACCATTATCCGCCCATTTCATGGTGATATGCCTATCTATTACCAGTGATTTCTTAAGTATTTTATAGTGATCACAAATTAAGCTCCTTTTCTCGATTAGACGCTTAGTTTACGAGATAATCGCATTTAAAGATTTCCATATGAAAATCCACCATTAGCCGCCCATTTCATGGTGATATGCCTATCTATTACCAGTGATTTCTTAAGTATTTTATAGTGATCACAAATTAAGCTCCTTTTCTCGATTAGACGCTTAGTTTACGAGATAATCGCATTTAAAGATTTCCATATGAAAATCCAGCAATAGCCGCCCATTACATGGTGATATCTCCACCTACAGATGTGATTTCTTAAGTTTTTTTTAGTGATCACAAATTAAGCTCGTTTTCTCGATTAGACGCTTAGTTTACGAGATAATCGCATTTAAAGATTTCCATATGAAAATCCAGCAATAGCCGCCCATTACATGGTGATATCTCCACCTACAGATGTGATTTCTTAAGTATTTTATAGTGATCACAAATTAAGCTCCTTTTCTCGATTAGACGCTTAGTTTACGAGATAATCGCATTTAAAGATTTCCATATGAAAATCCACCATTAGCCGCCCATTACATGGTGATATGCCCATCTATTACCAGTGATTTCTTAAGTATTTTATAGTGATCACAAATTAAGCTCCTTTTCTCGATTAGACGCTTAGTTTAGGAGATAATCGCATTTAAAGATTTCCATATGAAAATCCACCATTAGCCGCCCATTTCATGGTGATATGCCCATCTATTACCAGTGATTCCTTAAATATTTGACAGTGATCACAAATAAAGCTCCTTTTCTCGATTAGACGCTTAGTTTACGAGATAATCGCATTTAAAGATTTCCATATGAAAATCCACCATTAGCCGCCCATTTCATGGTGATATGCCCATCTATTACCAGTGATTTCTTAAGTATTTTATAGTGATCACAAATTAAGCTCCTTTTCTCGATTAGACGCTTAGTTTACGAGATAATCGCATTTAAAGATTTTAATATGAAAATCCACCATTAGCCGCCCATTTCATGGTGGTATGCCTATCTATTACCAGTGATTTCTTAAGTATTTTATAGTGATCACAAATTAAGCTCCTTTTCTCGATTAGACGCTTAGTTTACGAGATAATCGCATTTAAAGATTTTCATATGAAAATCCACCATTATCCGCCCATTTCATGGTGATATGCCTATCTATTACCAGTGATTTCTTAAGTATTTTATAGTGATCACAAATTAAGCTCCTTTTCTCGATTAGACGCTTAGTTTACGAGATAATCGCATTTAAAGATTTCCATATGAAAATCCACCATTAGCCGCCCATTTCATGGTGATATGCCTATCTATTACCAGTGATTTCTTAAGTTTTTTTTAGTGATCACAAATTAAGCTCGTTTTCTCGATTAGACGCTTAGTTTACGAGATAATCGCATTTAAAGATTTCCATATGAAAATCCACCATTAGCCGCCCATTTCATGGTGATATGCCCATTACCAGTGATTTCTTCAGTATTTGACAGTGATCACAAATTAAGCTCCTTTTTTCGATTAGACGCTTAGTTTACGAGATAATCGCATTTAAAGATTTCCATATGAAAATCCACCATTAGCCGCCCATTTTATGGTGATATGCCCATCTATTACCAGTGATTTTTTAAGTATTTTATAATGATCACAAAATAAGCTCCATTTCTCGATTAGACGCTTAGTTTACGAGATAATCGCATTTAAAGATTTCCATATGAAAATCCACCATTAACCGCCCATTTCATGGTGATATACCCATCTATTACCAGTGATTTCTTAAGTATTTTATAGTGATCACAAGTTAAGCTCCTTTTCTCGATTAGACGCTTAGTTTACGAGATAATCGCATTTAAAGATTTCCATATGAAAATCCACCACTAGCCGCCCATTTCATGGTGATATACCCATCTATTACCAGTGATTTCTTAAGTATTTTATAGTGATCACAAATTAACCTCCTTTTCTCGATTAGACGCTTAGTTTACGAGATAATCGCATTTAAAGATTTCCATATGAAAATCCACCATTAGCCGCCCATTTCATGGTGATATGCCCATCTATTACCAGTAATTTCTTAAGTATTTCATAGTGATCACAAATTAAGCTCCTTTTTGCGATTAGACGCTTAGTTTACGAGATAATCGCATTTAAAGATTTCCATATGAAAATCCAGCATTGGCCATCCATTTCATAGTGATATTGCCATATAATTCATGGGATTTCTTACGTATTTCATAGTGATCACAAATTAAGCTCGTTTTTGCGATTAGACGCTAAGTTTACGAGATAATCGCATTTAAAGATTTCCATATGAAAATCCATCGTAGGGCACCCATTTCATAGTGATATCCCCATATAATTAATGGGATTTCTTAAGTATTTCATAGTGATCACAAATTAAACTCCTTTTTGCGAGTAGACGCTTAGTTTACGAGATAATCGCATTTAAAGATTTCCATATGAAAATCCAGCATTGGCCATCCATTTCATAGTGATATTGCCATATAATTCATGGGATTTCTTGATCACAAATTAAGCTCCTTTTTGCGATTAGACGCTTAGTTTACGAGATAATCGCATTTAAAGATTTCCATATGAAAATCCATCGTAGGGCACCCATTTCATAGTGATATTGCCATATAATTCATGGGATTTCTTACGTATTTCATAGTGATCACAAATTAAGCTCCTTTTCGCGATTAGACGCTTAGTTTACGAGATAATCGCATTTAAAGATTTCCATATGAAAATCCAGCATTGGCCATCCATTTCATAGTGATATTGCCATATAATTCATGGCATTTCTTAAGTATTTCATAGTGATCACAAATTAAGCTCCTTTTTGCGATTAGACGCTTAGTTTACGAGATAATCGCATTTAAAGATTTCCATATGAAAATCCATCGTAGGGCACCCATTTCATAGTGATATCCCCATATAATTCATGGGATTTCTTAAGTATTTCATAGTGATCACAAATTAAACTCCTTTTTGCGATTAGACGCTTAGTTTACGAGATAATCGCATTTAAAGATTTCCATATGAAAATCCAGCATTGGCCATCCATTTCATAGTGATATTGCCATATAATTCATGGGATTTCTTACGTATTTCATAGTGATCACAAATAAAGCTCCTTTTCTCGATTAGACGCTTAGTTTATGAGATAATCGCATTTAAAGATTTCCATATGAAAATCCACCATTAGCCGCCCATTTCATGGTGATATACCCATCTATTACCAGTGATTCCTTAAGTATTTGACAGTGATCACAAATTAAGCTCCTTTTCTCGATTAGACGCTTAGTTTACGAGATAATCGCATTTAAAGATTTTCATATGAAAATCCACCATTAGCCGTCCAATTCATGGTGATATCTCTACCTATAGATGTGATTTCTTAAGTTTATTATAGTGATCACAAATTAAGCTCCTTTTCTCGATTAGACGCTTAGTTTACGAGATAATCGCATTTAAAGATTTCCATATGAAAATCCACCATTAGCCGCCCATTTCATGGTGATATACCCATCTATTACCAGTGATTTCTTAAGTATTTTATAGTGATCACAAATTAAGCTCCTTTTCTCGATTAGACGCTTAGTTTACGAGATAATCGCATTTAAAGATTTCCATATGAAAATCCAGCAATAGCCGCCCATTACATGGTGATATCTCCACCTACAGATGTGATTTCTTAAGTATTTTTTAGTGATCACAAATTAAGTTCCTTTTCTCGATTAGACGCTTAGTTTACGAGATAATCGCATTTAAAGATTTCCATATGAAAATCCACCATTAGCCGCCCATTTCATGGTGATATGCCCATCTATTACCAGTGATTTCTTAAGTATTTTATAGTGATCACAAATTAAGCTCCTTTTCTCGATTAGACGCTTAGTTTACGAGATAATCGCATTTAAAGATTTCCATATGAAAATCCACCATTAGCCGCCCATTTCATGGTGATATGCCCATCTATTACCAGTGATTTCTTAAGTATTTTATAGTGATCACAAATTAAGCTCCTTTTCTCGATTAGACGCTTAGTTTACGAGATAATCGCATTTAAAGATTTCCATATGAAAATCTACCATTAGCCGCCCATTTCATGGTGATATGCCCATCTATTACCAGTGATTTCTTAAGTATTTTATAGTGATCACACATTAAGCTCCTTTTCTCGACTAAACGCTTAGTTTACGAGATAAACGCATTTAGAGATTGCCACTTAAATGAATAACGACTATTTCCAAACCTCTCATACAGAAGAACAAGACAAATACTGGAAGGATTCCTTACCTTTTAGTAATGGTCACAAATTATGCTCCTATTCCAGACTGAACCTTTTTATAGTAACCACTATTTAAAGCCCTTTCTCCGATTTGACGCTTAGTTTAGGAGATACACATATTTAAAGATTCCCACATGAATATTTTATATTTTGTTAAATTTATTTATTAATTTTGGAATTTTTCAAAAAGAAAATTTACATGATTTTACATATTTTATTTATGTGACATACATAAATCTCTTTTCGTTCAATGAATTGAATAGATTTTTGTGTTTTTCGTTTAGTTGTTGTTGTTGATTTGTTTTTTTAAAAAAGAAAAATATTTCATTTTCAATTGTAAATTACATCAAAAATTTGTCATTTAAAAAGGTGTAAATCTTTTGACACTTATTTTCGTATGGGGGTTTTCAAAATGGGAGATATTTTTGTTGTTGTTGTTGTTGGTTTTCGTTCAATTACACGATAACTGTGCACATTATACATATACATACATATCTTTAATATCGTATATTATTAGTAATAGTCATATTTGTCTGAAGTTTTTTTTTTTTGTGTCAATTATTATTCTGTTGTTTGTAACATTTGTGGTTGTTTTTGTTTGTTGTCGATTATTGTTTTAATGAAAGTTGGTATCGTTATTATTATTATTATAATTATTAATTAAATCGTTTAGTTTTTAATTAAATATAAATATTTCAAAGTGAAATTTTTTATTGAAAGAACATGAGGTTGTTGATTTTTAAATTTGTAATTAGGTTGTTGTTGTTTTGTTTTTCATTTTGTTATTCAAAAAGGGGGAGATTATCTTCATTTTCTATTATAAATTCGTATTATGATTTTAGGTTATTATGTCTGTACGTCAGTGTGTGTATATAGGTTTAGGTATAGATTTATGTCTCTCAGTTTTACAATTGAACGTATCTGTATGTCAGGACATATTTGTTTATATTCAGATTTGAGTATGAGTTTGTGTTTATGAGTGTCTATAATAATTTATTCATATTTTGATTAGTTTATATGCAAATCATTAGGGGTATTCACGTGTATGTGCTCTGGCTCAATTACAATATGATTGTAGGTATAAGTTGAGTTGATAGACAAGATGTTAAAATTATTGAATTATAACTAAAACAAAATGAATTAATAACGGTTGCAATTTAATTAGATTAACACAGTACAACACATGATGGGACTTTATTCTGAGAACAGCACGTGAAAGTAGGCCCCAAAAGAAGAAGTTCTGCATCATTCGTTTTGTCAAGTTACATGCCATAAAAATTTAATATCGATTTGAAGTTAGTAAGTATCGTATAGGGGAATTTGTCACGTTTTAGGCTTTCTTGTTATATTGTTATATGGTGGCGTATGATGATCATAAGTAATATTCCACGTAAATCATACGCCACGAAGTACAATAGTTTTATTGAAACTGCTACAGAATAAACCCAGTTTAAAATCATTTGATGAATGAAAAAGTAAAACTGTTGCTTATGTAGGGAAACGTTATATGAACAGATTCAAGGAATTGTAATTCTTAATTTTTTTAAAATTGTTTCATCTAAATCTGACTAGTGGTTCTCGAGTTAACCAAAAAAACCTAAAACATGACAATATCCCTATACGATACTTCTTCTTCTTTAATGGCAGCAACAACTGAAACGTATCCATCAGTAGTCGCACATAGAAAAATATTCCATTCGCTTCGGTCTTTTGCGCTCCGTAGGTAGTTCGTCACACCAAGCTAAGCTAACAGCTCTTTCACCTGGTCCATCCATCGGAGTTTTGGTACAGCTCATACAGCTCATGATTCATTCGACGACGGTACTCGCCGTTAACGATGATGGGTCCAAATATTTTACGGAGTATTTTTCTCTCGAAGACTCCCAGAATAGATTGAACCGCTTGTGTCATTACCCAGGATTCTGCGCTGTAGAGCAAGACAGGTAGGATCAGAGTCTGGTAGAGCTGGATCTTTGTTCTTCGAGAGAGCGCTTTGTCGTTAAATCGCTTGCTTAGCGCATAGTAGCAGCGGTTTGCGATCAATACTCGTCTTTTGATTTTCAGGCTGACGTTATTATTTTTGTTCAGAGGCGGAGCCAAGGTAGACAAAATCATCTACCACTTCAAAGTTATATTTATCAACGTTCACTCAGCGTCCCAGACGAGTGGACTGTTTGTTCGTTAAAACAAATAACTTTATTTTGTCCTAGTTTATCACCAGACCCGCTTCAGCCGACTGCTTTTCAATGCTCGAAAAAGCCGCAGTAACATCTCGCAATCCATGTCCAATAATATTTATATCATCAGCATACGCAAGCAACATGTGACTTTTGTTGAAGATGGTGCCATTTCTGTTAACTGTAGCCTTCCGCATGATCATCTCCATTGCGATGTTAAAGAAATCGCAGGCTCTCACAGATTTTTGCCAATTTTCACTGAAGACTTCGTGTCAGTCAGTATCAAACCGCAAAGTCGAATTAGCTTCGCGGGGATACCAATAGCAGCCATAGCATCCAACAATTTCTGTCTTATCGGACTGTCGAATGCAGCTTTGTAGACGATGAACAGATGTTAGGTGTCGATCTGCATTTCATGGGTCTTCTCCAGGATTTGTCGTAGTGTGAATATCTGGTCGGTGGTGGATTTACCAGGTCTAAAGCCACAATAATAAGGGCCAATCAGGTTCGCCAGAATAGGCTTTAGTCTTTCACATAACACACTAGACAGGACCTTGTATGCGATGGGTAAAAGGCTAATCCCGCGATAGTTGGTACACACACTTGGATCGCCTTTTTTAAGCACGGGACATAGGACACTCAGATTCCAATCATCGGGCATGTACTCCCTGAGCCAAATCGTGTTTATGAGCTGTTACCAGCTCATCGCCGCCGGCTTTAAAAAGCTCTGCCGGTAGTCCATCGGCTCCCGCAGCTTTATTATTTTTAAGCCGTGCTGATCTCGTTTTGGCTCGGTGGTGGATAGTCTACTCCATCGTCGATGATTGGTGCATTTTCATCACTTATGCTGCCTTCGGGAACGAGTAGAGATTGAAAGTGTTCCCTCCATATTTACAGCACACTCTGAGTGTCCCTGACCAGATTTCCGTCTCTGTCCTTACAGGTGGGGATCCCTGTTCTAAAATCTTTACTTTTTACGTTTTGGTAGAACTTTCGGGCCTCACCTCTATCCCTGTAGTTTTCTTTATACTGGCTCTCTCTTTTCTTCCACAGACGGTTTTTCCGCCTGAACAGGCGTTTTATCTCCCTCCTTTTGTTTTTATAACGCTCCGTCACCGCACGCGTCGCCATTGGCTGCAGTTTTGCCTTGTATGCAGCATCCATTTCCTAAGACATTTCGCGACACTGTATGTCGGGAACATCAGAACTAGGCGGGTTTGTTTGGAGTAATTGAGAGAGTTGGTTGGAGTAGGCATTGGCTATCTCGGTGGTATGCAGCTTTGTTCTGTCTAGCTGCCTTTGCGTTTGATTACGAGTGTTTTTAGCACTACTTAATCGTGTGCGTACCTTGGCTGCAACTAGGTGGTGATCCGAGTCAATATTTGCAACGCGCATCACACGCACGTCCATAACGCTTGAGACATGTCTTCCATCAATTACCACGTGATCAATCTGATTTCTTGTATTTTGATCAGGAGATATTCAGGTTGCCTTGTGGATATCTTTATGCGGGATTGTGGTTCCACTCACAACCATGCTTCTTGCCGACGCGAAACTAACCAGTCTGAATACGTTATCGGAGGTGTTGTTGTGCAGGCTGAATTTTCCGACTGCTGAACCAAGAGCATCTTCCCTTCCTATTTTAGCATTAAAATCTTCCAGAACAATTTTAAAGTCATGTGCAGGTTAGCGGTCATATATCTCCTCCAGGCGCTCATAGAATGCATCTTTAATGTCATCGTCTTTGTCTTCCGTCGTGGCGTGTACACAAATCAGCGTAATGTAAAAATATTTTGCCCGGATGTGAATAGTGGCTATTTGGTCACTTACAGGGTTAAACCGCGAGACCAGGTGTCGAAGTTTCTTGCCAAACTATGTAACCACATTCAAATTCGCTAAAAAGAATGTCACAGTTGTTTCGTCTTGTACATCCCTGTCCCGTCCATCTCATTTCCTGTATGGCGGTGATGTCTGCCTTGTATTTGTCGAGGACATCCGCCAGTTGGATAGAGGCACCATCTCTGTATAGAGTTTGGACATTCCAGGTACATACCCTTAAATCATGGTCCTTATATCGTTGGCAGGGGTCGTCAGCATTTGGGGGGTTCTTGTTTTTTTCTTTTCTTCATGTTTTCATAATAATATATACGATACGATACTTACTAATTTTAAATCGATATTAAATTATTGTGGCATGTAACTTGACAAAACGAATGATGCAGAACTTCTTCTTTTTGGGGCTACTTTCACATGCAGTTTTCAGAATTGAGTCCCAAATCAATAAGCTGAAAAATATCGTACTGCGTTATTATCTTATTACAAAAAACAAACCAAAATATCCTCTACATTATACTAATTGAAAAGTTCGTCAACATCAGTGTCATAACGTAAATGTATTTTTTATAAACGGACTATTTGTCTTCTTTGATTTTATTAAATCTATGTTCGAAACTATTTATAATTTTTATTATAACAATTTGTAAGACTGGCAGATTCCTTCAGTCAGCTTGGCAAACGCTACACTTCTCTTAAAGATATATTTTATATCAACGTGTAAGGATTTAAAAGCCTTTATTTACACTAGTATACAACCAAATTGTGAACTAAATGCCAATATAATTTTCTTATAAATTATGGCCCAATAAAAACGAGAATATTGAATGGTTATATTCTGATTGGATAGGTTTTTGAGATAAGTGATGCCCTTTAATATTAGTTTGATGTCATTTGGAGACATCATCACATATTCTACTTAGTTTTGAGTTGAAGATGCCATAATGGGTGTTCTTTCAATAAAAAAAGGCATATGTTTTTCTCAAAAAAATTTCGAAAAAACACTTTGTTTCTTTAACTTCCGCGATTTCGACAGGTGATGAAAGATTTTCTAAATGACGTCGAATTGGAACCATTTTAATAAGATTTTGTCATAAAGCTTTTATGAAAAAATTATCCATTTTACAATATCATATCAGGTATATTTTATAATTCAACTAGTACTTTATAAAGTATTATTTGTTTACTAATGCCAATAGTTAAGTGAAACCTTTATAATATGTATTCATCTACATGGACCAATCTAAGCACGTTCGTGAAAACCCCTAATGCATATTTCGAATTAATTAATTTATATGTATTTATCAATGAAAACATTATAAATGTATGTAATTTATATTATATCAACTACGGTGAGACGATTATTGCCAAGGATAAAAATCCTATTAGAATTATGAATTTTTCAAAGGCTTTATTCTGTTGTTTTATTTCACACAATTTCATTATACCTATACTTATTACTGTGGTTATAAACTTGTGTGTGTGTGTCTATGTCATAAATTCAATTATGTATCAATTCCTATAATTAAGTCTTAAATTATAGAGGACTTCAAAACGTTGCATAAACGATTGCAATACATATAATACACATAATAATATATAATAAATTGTATTTAATTTATGCACAATTATGGAAGCAAGTCTTAGGATACGGGAAATGAAGGAATGACTGAATACAGATTAAATATTCTATTAGTTTTATGTTTTGTTTGTATTACTCGTATATTGCACGGCAACTCCAGGGTCAATAACTCTCTATTGTGTGGAGTATTTGTCTGCACAGTTATCTGTTTGTTTTATTGCGCGCAAAGTAGACAATGATGTTCCATACTACATACTTACTTAATTTCCTTTTACACCCCATGAATGAGGTATGGGATAGCTTCTCGCGTTTTTGTGAATTAACACGCTTTGTATTTTTAGATTCGCAACTAACGGCACCTACTAGTTTATCGACGAATGCGAACGTCCTTGTTTGAGAAGCTTTTACTAGACATGTCGTTGACCCGACACTTATACTGCAAAGTTCCTGACGACAACATCGACAACAATAATTTTTTTATTTTTTGGATAACTGGAGCCAGGAGTTGAACCTGGGATCTCCCTCATGGTAGTCGCATGTTCTAACCATGATGCCTCGGCCGGTCCTGAATGTTCCATAAAATATGGAAAATACACCAACAGTGTAGGCATTCCGTAGCCTCGCGAGGCCCACATAGACATGATGGGCAATTCACCTCGAAAGTTTTGTTTTATTTAAAACACTTCGTCTCTGCTTGAGTGTTATGAAAACAACATCACCCACGCTTGTCCTGCACTCAACACAAAAACAGACAGAGAAACAATGATCAACGATTGTTTAGAGAGCATGAGTGTTGGGAGAACACACTGCTTGAGTGTTATGTAAGATAGACCACACACGCATGTTCCGCATTCAACACAAAAACTGACACATGTACAGTCATAGAAACAATTTTCAACGATTGTTTACAGAGCATGAGAGCACAATTGTTGAGAGAGCACAACACTTTTACCGTGTACAATTCGACAGCGCTAAAGCATTTTGTGCTATCTAAAAGACTACGAGCGCTGCAGAAAAAAAACAAAACTTTGATTCATTGAAGGACTAAGCTGAAGGGCGAATGGATGTGCAAAGAGGATGAGAACCTCTACAAACTGCAAATTGAGAGCAAAGGCCTCGTGTGTTATTCCTGCGGCAAACCTGGTGGTGCCAATACCATCCACTCATCCAAGCGAAAGAGGGCACTGGAAGCGACTGTGTCCACACTTACCAGCTCAGCGATACCTGATTATTTCGAAAATGGCACGAACTCATTCGACAACAGTACAGATAGTTCTTAAGAGGATGACAATGCTGTATCAACAAGCAAAAGGAAGCATAACCCAACAGGCATTGCAAGACGCCTTGTTACAAGCTCAAAGCTGTCGTCCCACGAAGCAGCAACGGTGTGCCACCAGCTTTTCGCTAAGGGCATTGAAATCCCAGCCCCATCACAGTCAGGAATCCACAAGGCTATCTTCAAGGAAGCTGTTCGGGTGAAGAAGTACTTGGTAACCACGCTTTATCACATTGAGAGCTTTGAATATCAGGCCGTGGTCTTCAAGAATGAATCTAAAGAAATTAAGTTGATTGCGCTCAAATTGAAAGATGGGAGAGCTCAAACAATCGCAGAAGGACTCCAGAATGTGTTAGATGAGTTCAAACTGTGAGGAGCAATTGTGACGATTGTTGCTGATACAACAAGTGTGAATACCGGCAAAAAGACAGGCGTTGTAGTTCGACTGCAGTAAATGTTCGAAGAGAAAGGTCACCCCAAATCCAAGTTCATCAGTTACCAGCACCATGTGCTGGATCGCGTTCTTCGCGTTGTCACGGACGATAAGCTACATGGGTCGACTAAATCACCAAACATCGAGTACTTCTTTGTGTTTTGATTTGATGAGCAATTATGATTAATTGAAAGCGGCCTTCAGCAATGGTAAAACTGAGATTAAGGAAACAGGCGGCTGGAGAGACGACATGAAGTTTCTATTCCACCTTCACTTCACTAAAAGGAGTGAGATTCCTTTTGTAAAGTTTAAGCAGATCCCAAACATCTGCAATGCACGCTGGAACTCTCATGCTATTCTAGCTTTTCTTGCGTTTATTCTGATGCCTGAAAGCAGGTTTCGTAAAATCTGTCAATTCTTCCTCATGGGCTGATCATTGGTTCAGTAGTCAATTGTTCCGCGCTGAAAAACAGATAGTCGGTTCACGCGAGTTATCTGTTGTAGAGTGCGTGCCTTCGGTTGTGCCTACCACTGGTTTAGAGTGAAAAAACTTAAAACAGTTTATAGCTGTTACACATCGACAATTTTCCTACTAAATGGTTTAAAAAATTTCCTTTGTAATGGACTGTAAGCAAACGCGACAGCCATCTGGAAGTGAATTTTCTCATATATAAATAATGATGCAGTATTTTCCCATTCATTAAAATGTGTTGCTTACGATCTTGGCATAAGCCGTGGCATAGTGGTTAGAACACGCGACTACCATGCGGGAGATCACAGGTTCAAACCTGGCTCCAGTCATCTTAAAAAAAATTGTTCTTTCATTGTCGGCTCCCCTCGAATGTTGTTGACAGCAATTTCGCAGTATTAAGTGTCGAGTCAATCGGCGTGTCTAGTAAGAGCTTCTCAAACAGTGACGTTCGCATTCGTCGATAAACAAGTAGGTGCAGTTAGTTGTGAATCTAAAAATAGAAAGCGTGTTAATTCACAACAACGCGAGAAGCTATCCCATACCTCATTCATGGGGTGCAAAGGGATGTTAAGCAAGTATGACCTTAGAAGGGTCGTACACTATAAATTCTCAATCCTACGTTGCAGTTTCATCGAACTTTTAAACATTTGTCAATATTTGTGGCAAACCTTGGCAACAAGGCTAAAGGAAGGAAGGAAGTGGAAGACTCCTCCGGAAATGTTCATCACTCCCGAGCTGGAGAATGACAACAATGGGATCGTGTTAAAAGACTGAAAACACTTCTATCTTGCGGATGACCTGGATTTGAGTCCCGTTACAGCCATCTACATATCTTTGATCGTCGACCCATTCGATGTCGAAGACAAGAAACTTCCGTGTGTTGAAGCTTATCGGCATTTGCCTAATAAAAAATTCTCGAAAAGCAGATGTTCTATTATAGAAGCTCATAAATAAATTTGAGCTTTTTGAAGCAGTATAAAAAGTTTCCAGCTAACCAAAAGCACCGACATTGGTTGATATCCGACACTTCAGCACATTGTCTGAACTCTTCTTACCGATATCGTACAGAAATCTGTACGACTCGTTAATGGGAAATTTTATTTTGCTCCGACATATATGATCGAGTTCGCAGCGACTTCGGAACTCTGTTCCGAAGGAATTGTTCCTTAAGGTTTTTCTACGATTAACATTCAGATATCTATCAGTCATTGATACGACATGTCATACATCAGATTTCCCTCAGCTGCGTGGGTCAAACATCGTGTCAACCACTTCATATATTATAAGTAACGATTTCGGTCAGAATTCGGATCCGTTATCGTAAGATTTTTAACTAAAGATTTCTGGCCGAATTCGGTACGACGCGTCGGCAAGAACATCCGAATTCCTTCAAATATTTAGTAAGATATAGCTTCGAATTCGAATTAAATTCAGAATTGTTCAGACTTCGGTACGACATGTCATACATAACATCAGATTTCCCTCAGCTGCATTGTACAGTGGCGCAATTTAAGGTTTTTTTTAAACTACTTAACTATCAACTTAAATAATTTCAAATCATAAAAGCCTTTAAAAAGATACATAAAAAATCTAAAATTAAAAAAAGGACCAATTTCGAATCCGATATCGGAAGATTTTGCCGATTGTCGTACCGATTTTGTTTGCTAGGTTTCTCGATGGGGTTACATGAGTTAATCATCGACTGCCACCTTCCCTTGTCTGGATGCTCTTATTGGTTCTAATCACGAACGCAATATCTCCGCAAACATGTGATGCTTATAATGATTAAGGATATCCACCTTAAAGTTCTAACTCTTCAAATAAGGCTACCGAATGTCATCGATAAATATATTTTCAGTATCACTAATACTGAGGAGATGCGATGGGCATTAAGAAGATTAAGAAGAGCCAGAGCCAGCTATCTACTAAAACTGACGCATATGCATTTGGATGTAGGTATGTTGTGGGCAAGACACCTTACTTACTTACTTACTTAAGTGGCCCATTACAACTTACGAACATGGTTCATAAGTTTGAGGCCTGAAGTACTAAAGAATTCCACACGCTTCGGTCTTGTGCGTGTGTTCTCCAGTTAGTCCTACCAGATGGTGGCACGTCGCCTACCACTTGGTCCTTCCAACGGAGTTTGGGTCTCCCTGCTCTGCGCCGTCCTTCAGGTTCGCCTTCAAACACCTTTCTCGCTGGAGCATTTACATCCATCCTGGCAACATGACCCAGCCATCGTAGTCGTTGCATTCTGACTCTTTTAGCTACGTCGATGTCGTGGTAAAGCTCATACAGCTCATGGTTCATCCGATGGCGAAACTCGCCGTCGACACAGATAGGTCCATAAATTTTTCGGAGTACTTTTCTCTCGAATACTCCCAGGTTTTGTATGTCCGTTGTCGTAAGCACCCATGATTCGGCAGCATACAAAAGAACGGGTAAGATTAGCACCTGGTAAAGCTGTTTTTTAGTATTCCGAGATAAGGTGGTGTTACTAAAGTGCTGCCGAAGTCCGTAGAAACATCTATTGGCTAGCACTATTCTCCGTTTAATTTCTTGGCTGACATTATTTTTCTTGTTGACGGAAGATCCGAGGTAGGTAAACTCGTCTACTACCTCAAAACAATAATTGTCAACGTTCACGGTGCGTCCCCATCGAGAGGACTCTTTGTTCGTCGAAATCATTATTTTTGTTTTGTCCTCGTTGACCGCTAAACCCATTTTTGCTGACTCCTTTTCTAGTGATGAGAAAACTGCAGTAACATCCCGCAGATTTCGACCAATGATGTCTATATCATCGGCATAGGCTAGTGGCATGTGGCTCTTGTGGAATATGGTGCCAGACTTGTTGACACCAGCCTTTCTCATCACCTTCTCCATAACTATATTAAATAGTGTACAGGACAGGCTATCGCCCTGCCTGAGACCTCTTTCCGTGTTAAATGGTTCAGACAGATCCTTACCAATCTTAACAGAGGATTTGGTGTTGTCTAAGGTACATTTGCAAAGTCGGATCAGCTTTGCAGGAATACCAAACTCAGACATGGTCTCATAAAGCCTATTCCTTATCGGAGAGTCGAAGGCAGCTTTGTAGTCGACAAAGAGGTGGTAGGTGTCGATCTGCTTTTCATGGGTTTTTTCCAGGATCTGTCGTAAGGTGAATATTTGATCCGTCGTAGATTTGCCAGGTCTAAAGCCGCACTGATATGGTCCAATTAGTTTTTCTACAATTGGCTTTAGACGTTCACACAATATGCTTGAAAGGACCTTGTACGCAATTGGTAATAGGCTTATTCCACGATAGTTCTTACATTCACTACGATCTCCTTTCTTGTATATGGGACATAACAGACTGAGACTCCAATCCCCGGGCATGCTCTCCTCTTGCCAGATGTTCTCCATGAGCTGATGCATGCTCCTAATCAGCTCCTCCCCGCCAGCCTTAAACAATTCAGCAGGGAGACCATCGGCTCCAGCAGCTTTGTTGTTTTTAAGGCGGGAGATGGCCATACGTATCTCGCTCTGGCTCGGAGGTGGACAGTTAATACCATCGTCATGGATTGGAGCAGGGTCTTCTGGATTGGTGTCAGTATCCAGCAAATTTCTAAAGTGGTCTCTCCATATCTTCAGAACGCTATCCGGGTCCGTCACTATTTGACCATCGCTGTCCTTGCAGGAGGGCAACCCTGTTCCACGCATTCTCGCTTTAACTCTCTTGTAGAATTTTCGGGCTTCCCCTCTACTTCGGAGCAACTCAGTACACTCATCCTGTCTCTTCTTCAGCTCCTTCTTTTTTCTTCTAAAAAGACGAGTTGTCTGTCGTCTCTTCTCCCTGTGCCGTTCACGAACAGCTCGCGTTGCCATTGGCTGCAGTTTTGCCCTGTATGCAGCATCCGTCTCTCTCGTGGCATTGCGACATTCATCATCGTACCAGGCATCTTCTTGAGACGGCTTTGAGTACCCAAGTACGCTTCTCGCAGTCCGTTCTATGGAGTCGGCTATATATTGCCACTGCGAGGTTATATTATCAGGGGTTGGAGCATTCCGCAACAGTTGAGTTAGGTGGTTGGAGTAGGCATCCGCTACCTCTGTGGTCCGCAGTTTACCGATGTCCAGCTTTCGTTGTGCCTGGTTACGTACGTTTTTCGCCATGCTTAGCCTAGTGCGTACCTTAACTGCGGTAAGGAAGTGATCAGAGTCAATGTTCGCACCCCTGATCACTCGTACGTCCAGAACACTCGATGCGTGCCTTCCATCGACTACCACGTGATCTATCTGATTCCTCGTCAATTGATCTGGAGATAACCATGTTGCCTTATGAATATTTTTATGGTCAAATCTAGTGCTGCTAACTACCATATTTCTTGCCGCAGAGAAATCAATCAGTCTGATGCCATTGTTCGACGTATCGGTGTGCAGACTGAATTTTCCGATGGTAGGCTCAAATGCGGTTTCCCTGCCTATTTTAGCATTAAAATCGCCTAGTACAATTTTAATGTCATGGCTCGGGCTACGGTCATATACATTTTCTAGTCTCTCGTAGAACTCGTCTTTGTCCTCATCGCTTTTCTCTTCTGTCGGAGCATGGGCACATATAAGTGTTATGTGGAAAAACTTTGTTTTGACTCTTATGGTGGCTATACGTTCACACACCGGGTTGAACCTTGAGACTAGGTGTCGCAGTCTTTTGCCAACCACAAATCCACAACCAAACTCGTGCTTGTCCGCATGGCCACTATAGTAGATGTCGCACGTCTTCATGCGCGAGCACCCGTGTCCCGTCCACCGGATTTCCTGTAAAGCGGTTATGTCAGCCTTGTATTTTTCGAGGACTTCCGCCAGTTGGATGGAGGCACCTGGTCTATACAATGGGCAAGACACCTTACCTCGAGATTTATTCCTGTAAGTGACCGAAAAAACAGAATCGGTATCAAGATCGAAATCGTTACATAAAAATAAACCAAGAGTAAAAACATGCTGTCTATAAGAATAAATATTTGATCTCTGCTTGATTTTCTGATCGGACAAGTGATAGTAACTTTATTTAGCGCATAACCGCAAGATAAATTAACCACCCCCTGATCTTAACCCTAAAAACCAGACCAGACAATATTTTAGACTTAATAGACTTGATAAACCGATACTACCTTAATAGTACCTATCAACAAACTTATCACATATGACAGAGTGCCAGGATATGAAAAGTTACAAGAACATAGTTGAGGCGCAAAATTATTACCAATAGGTTAGAAATTCTCAGAATTCGGACAATATCAGCAAAAAATGTGTGAAATACTTTAGAGTTCCTTCAGATGTTCTGTTTGGATTTCGTTTTGACCATTTCATACATTTATCATAACGATACCGGTTCAAAACTGATATTGATATCTAAAGGTTAAGAAAACCTTCGGACTGATATTGAAATGTATCAAAAAAAAAAACGATGTATTTGTGGAGATGTTACTTTTTAAGTGAATATAATACAAATGAAATAATCTTCCATTACATTAGGCGCAAACAAAAAACAATTCCATTTTGTGAGTAGCTTATTGCAGATTACCATTCTCATACTTCCCATTTATACAGGATATGAGCATACAGAGTAGTTCTACACATTTATATGTCTAAGACAGTTCTAAGTTTCCTGAAGAGTTAACAAAACTGTTGGTATAACTCTTGACTGACCTCTAAATATTACTTAATATATATGTGTTCCTCTAACTCCCATTGGAGCATAGGGCGTCAAATATTACTTAAGGTCTTGGAAAAATTCATAACACTAATATTAAATTTCATTAATCTTATACGTAAACTTTGGCATATATAAAAATAAAATAAAAGAGTTTAAAAATTTCTTTAAGGGAGTATAGAGTTTTCATGTTTTTGGTTTGTTTCTTTGTCAATGTTTCAGTAACTTATACATTGTGTTCATTTCATACAACAACTACAATGACATATACAAATATCTAGAGGATAATAAATTGTAAATATGTTTTTTTTTATTTTGTTCGTTTAACTAACTATCGGTGTAATAACTATGAATCTTTTCAATAAGATCAATTTTTGTTTTCGTTCACATAAAGATTTGTTTGTTTTATAGTTTTATAAAAAGTTTGATTTTCAAAAAATTTAATAAAATTTGGGGGACCTTTAGCGTGTTTCGGAATTATAGCACTAGATTAGAGTGCTAAGAGTTTTTGACGGAACTATATGGAATCCAAATATAAAAGACAACATCCTTCCCAAATGTTTACAACTCCCGCAATCGTAATAAGAACTATGATTTAAGGATATGCACCTAATATGTCCGAAATCACTACACATATAGTGGCTCTATCCAATCCTCGACAAATATAAGACTGAAGATGACGGTTTCAGACCGATTAGCCTAGCTTCAGCAATCAAACAGGGTAGTGAGTGGAATCAGATTTTTACACTAAGGTATACACAAGGCAACCTGGATATCCCCTGATCAAAGTACTAGAAATTCAATTGATCTCGTGTTAAGCGATAGAAGGCATATCTCGGAAGTCATGGACTTGTGTTTGATGCGTGGTGCATATACAGACTCGGATAAATATCAGTTGCAGCCAAGGTACGCACTAGGTTAAGTAGTGCCAAAAACACTGGTAACTCAAGGCAATGTAAGCTAGACATCGCAAGGCTGCATATCACCAAAATAGCCAATGCCTATTTTAAATAGCTCTTCCATCTACTGCGGCATAACGATTCTACTTCTGACGTTCTTGATACACAGTGACAGAATATTGCGTACTGTATGACCACTTCCGCAACGACGTTACTTGGGTATGAAAAAACTCGGTTCAACATGTCCCGGAACGATGATGAATGGCGCGTATTGTATGAAGCCAGGAGACTGTAAGGCGGTCGATGGTAAAGCTGTCGAAGAAAGGCGAAATGCCTCTTAAAACGTAAAAGCGTCTATGAAGTTGAAAAGGAGCAAGAATATCGAAAAGTACTTGGGATATAGGTGAATCTCAACATGTCAAAGATTATTGAGCAGGGATTGACTCTTTGAAAGGGAGAGAAGGACATCTGGTACCGGTTACGCAGAGTGTGCCACGGGCAGCCCAAGTGACGAAATCACGTCAATCATCGATAGCGGAGCTGAATTGCAAGCAAACATCAAATAGGGGCCAGTGCGGCAATTGCACAGCCATGGTTATCCATATATTATTGGCAGATTCCGATCATAGATTCCGATAGTCTAAGTGCTCTATGTTGTATGCCTATGAAAGGCAATTCAAGTGTATGGTCCAACTTACGGGAGGTCATACTTTTACCCATTGCATACAAGGGCCTGTCGAGTGTGTTATGTAAAAGAGTAAAGTCCATTTTAACCAAACTGATTGAACTGCTGGCAGATTCCGGTCATTGGAATCTGAGTGCTCTATGCCCTTTGCTCAAGAAAAGCGATTCAAGTGTATGGCCTAACTCTTGAGAGATCATACTTTTACCCATTGCATACAAGGTCCTGTCTAGTGTTTATGTGAAAGAGTAAAGCCAATTTTAACCAAAGTGATTGGACGTCATCAGTTTGGTAAATCCTCGACCGAGAATATATTCATACTACGACAAATCCTGGAAAAAAACAAAAGAAACGCTGATCGACACTTATCTTATTTTAATCGACTATAAAGCTGAATTTGACAGTCCGATACGACAGAAACTGATGCAACTTTGCGGGATTAAATTGACCGACACGAAGACTTCTGTAAATATAGGAAATAAACTGATAGATTGTCGATAGTCTGTCATGCGATATCTATGTTCTAAGAATCTTCGAGAGGAAAATATTCGAAAAAGTATTTGAACCCATCATTGTTAGTGAAGTATACTATCGAACAATGAATCATAGAGCGAAAGCGCTGACTGGTGGGACATGGCACCCGATGTGCGAATCTTTGGCAAATTCGAAGGGCTGCGCAAGAGGAACTAGTTCTCTACTGATTAATATACTGTTTTGGCAACTGCGATGACATTTTAATGTAAAGGATTTTCCAATGAGAGGTGTTATTGTGAATGTCCCGCTATTTCGTTAGCTGTCACTTTTGAAGCTTTTATTCTTTGACATTTTACAAGTAGAAACTACGCCATTACTAAAAATAGAACAATACACGCTTCAACAACGCATTGAAATTATTAAAATTCACTACAAAAAAGGTGAAAATCTTACAGTCTCAATTTGCAAAACTAAAGCATTTTTTGGTCGTCGTAAAGCACGTTGTCGGACCGCAATACAAAAATTGGTGGAAAAATTTGAGCTGTTGGGACAAGTTAGTGATGTGAAGAATAAAACCCGTGCACGTCGCTCAAGAACAACTGATAGTATTGCTGCTGTAGCCCAAAGTGTTGAAGAAAATCCAGGTTTGTCCATTCCTCGTCGTACTTTGGAACTGGGCGTTCCACAAACGTCTTTACATCGTATGTGCAAAAAAAACTTGGGTCTTAAGTCTTATAAAGTTCAGTTAACACAAGAACTCAAGCCGGCCCATCATCAACAACGTAGTGTCTTTGCTGATTGGGTTCTTGAAATGCATGAAAATAATCCGGAATTCCACCGAAAAATCTCCTTGACGCCCATTTCCACTTCAGTGGCCAAGCAAAATTGTCGCATCTGGGGCTCGGAAAGCCTAAGAGTTATTGTTGAGAAGCTTCTCCATCCTCAACGTGTGACTGTTTGGTGTGGTTTATGGTCCGGCGGGGTGATTGGACCTTACTTTTTCGAAAATGAGTTTGGATCAACAGTTACGGTGAATGGATTGCTCTATCGTGAGATGATAAATGATTTTTTTATGGTCGGAGTTAGATGGTATTGATCTGGACAACGTTTACTTTCAACAAGACGACGCTACGTGCCACACAAGCAACGAAACCATTGATCTTCTACGGGAAAAGTTTCCGGACCGTGTTATCTCCGAAGAGGTGACTACAATTGGCCACCGAGATCTTGTGATTTAACACCTTGTGACTTTTTCCTTTGGGGCCATGTGAAATATAAGGTCTACGCCAACAGCCCAGCGTCGATTCAAGACCACAAAGATAAAATTCGTGAGGCTATCGAGGACTTATTATAAATAAACATTCGATGGTTTATCTCAAAAAATTGCATTTTTCTTTCAATACCATAATAATATCTTTATATGCTTCAAAACAGTACAAATAATGTACGATAGGTGGCGCACGATGGGATTTGAATAAAAGTGATTCGCATTTTTGTGCAAGAAACATTACTGTCTATTATCCCTAACGCTTAATATAGAGGTGAATAACATCAAATAGAAAAAAGTGACAAACGTAATTTTTCCTTTACCATATTTAGCTAACAAAGGGCCGCCATATAAATTTGTGTAACATTTTTTGAATTTGGGTATTTTTTTTTAGTTTGCCTAATTTTTCTTCGGTTTTAATTATTGAGACGTAGGTCAAACGTCGGCGCCATTTTTTAAAGGCCGTAAAATAGTTAAATTTTAATTTTTATTCTCAACTTTTATTCCCCTTGATTATGTCACAAATTATCCCAATGGTGCTACAATTCCGAACACAGCTGGAGGAACACAGCTGACTGTATATACGGCATAACTAACTTTACACACACATACAGATATATCTTATGCTCTAAATACAATACAATTTTGTCTATTTCTAAATAAATTACTTTTGAAGAAAACCAATGAATTACAACTTTTTTTCCATTTGTTGAGATTTAAGTTTTGTATTGTTTTTTTCTTTTCTCTTTGTTGAAGTAGATAAAGTAAACATGTATTCACAGTTAAAAAATTGATTTCATTATATTCCCATAGATACCTCTAACGTTAATTTTTTTTATTTTTTTATATAAGATCTCCAGTTAATATTTGTTGTTGTTGTTGTTTGTTTTCCTATTAAGTGTTTTGTAAATTCCTTATTTTACAAAGCTTATGCCAAAAGTTTTGTAGATTTGATAGAATGAGATCTAACTTCTAAGATTTGTAACTAAGTGTTCAGCTTGTAATCAACACTCCTACATTGCTGTAGACTGTTGTTGCTGAGCTATGGCCTCGACGGCCGTCTGGGCAATGGCTGCAGCTGCCTTGGCTGCATTCCTTTGGGTTTTCTCATCGCTTGTCTTCAAGAAGTATGTAATCAAATCAATGGGCAATGGGAACACTATCGTTGAGTTCTTTTCAGCTGATATTGTGCTTAAGGTCTGGAAATATTTTGATAAATCATGATAAATTAATATATGGCATTAGTATATTTATAGCGGTGGGCCAGCTAAAGAATTACAGATTAGCCGTTAGGTAAAATTGAACAATATATTGTGAGTAGAGCAACTTCCCGTATAAATTTTTATTATCTCATTAAACAATACGAATACAACATAATGCTCCTTGCAACTGATGTTGTTACTGCTCAGCTTGTTATCAATCCACACGTACCTGTAAATATCTCAATTGCAAAGCCGCTGGTGAACCGCCAATCACTTCTGATGCTTCTCTCAAAGCTTTTGAGGCCTTTTGCTCTCCTTCGGCGGCAATGACTTTGGCCCGAGCTTCACGGGCGGCTTCAGCTTCGGCAGCCATGGCTCTTTGCAATGAAACCGGTAGTCGTACATCCTTACTATGGTCGTTACATTGTAAATGTTTGTGTTGTTGTCCGCGTAAAAAGGATTAGAATATATATATTGATTGTGACTAAATATCTACGGAATTGATTTGGGTTTAATTTTCAATTTCGCTTACATTTCAACACGTTCAACTTTAATACCCCAGGCATCGGTAGCTTCGTCCAGTTGCATCTGATTTCGATTGGTTAAAAATATACAATTGTTTGTGTATTTGTAAGTATTTAAATGCTCTACGAAAGGTAAACATTTAAACAATTACAAATAGCGCAAAATTTGTGCAATTGTTTTATATTTTTTTGGTTTTAAAAAAATTTAAATATCTTTCTTTTTTGTTAAATTTTGCCCATTAGACTTAATTTTGTGCAAAAGAGAAGATTTTATCTGAGTGTACATTGAAAAGTTATTAGCGAGCAGTTTGTTACAAAGATGCTACTAAAGCTTAGTGAAATTGACTGAGAGAAAAAAAAGTATTGTAAAGTGACAAGGAAAGTTTATTGTAGTTAGAGCTTAAAAAAAGTGACCATGTAGATAGAGAAGAAGGGATATAAATAGGGGCATTGTATTGTAAATGGCAAAAAGGGGAGTAATTGAAGCTTTAGCTGTTGACAGAGTAAAGCTAAAGTGTTTTATACTATAATTTCGACTTGTAACCTTAAAGATCGTGGTATTAGTAAAGAATAACCCATGAACAATTTGGAATTGAAGTGTTCATCATTGACATTTCAAACAAGATCGACATGAAACCTTAAAGATCGTAGTATTAGTAATGGGTGGCCCATGTAAAATTTAGAATATAAGGGCCCATCATTGACATTTCAAATGACTTGCTTTTCGGTATCTCATTCTATGCAACCAATTTTCATTACATTTTCGATTGTTTGGGCCTCAATCTAGTGATCTTCAGTATCGATTGTAAGGCCTCAGAGGACTCCGGATTGTTTGCGCAACTTATTATTTTTAACGGCGGCCTATAGATAAGCATCTACCAGGGTCAAATTACAGCTGTGTGGCGGCCAATAGACTTCCCAGTTTCAGCTGATGGGAAAATATCGGTTGTAGCGTTGGATGTGATGCACGTTGCGCCGATCTATTGGAACCATATCCCATACATGTCATCCTCTTCAATTTTTGGAAACAAGCCTTACATGAACATGGCACGGGAATGCTTGATATTGGCGGCTTCTAGCTTATGTTTGGAAAAAGTGATATATCAAAAGCTGTATAAAACAGTCACTCGTTGTGTATGCTTCGGAAACTCCTCAACGACGTGTGCATTTTCCGAACCCAAATGCGACAATTTTGATTGGAAACGGTGTCCCAGAGCGCATAACGTGATTTATCGCTTAATCACGATAAGCGAAAACGCATCGTATGGTCATGAGGCTTTAGTTTTGGACTAATTGGATTTTTTTCACAGGTAGCAGCTGATTACTAGTCTAGTTATGAAAACAGAAAGGAAAAGTAACGAACGGAACCCTCCAAAAATGTTGTCGTCTCCCGCAAACATTATAAAGACCATGATTTACGAATTTGCACCTGGAATGTTTGGACTCTCTACTAGCCGACTGGCGGACTGCTCCTCGACATATACAAAGCAGACATCACCGCCTTCCAGGAGATGAGATGGACAGGACGGGGATGCATTACGACATCTACTACTGCTGCCATGCAGAAAATCACGAATTCGGATGTGGATATGTAATTGGCCAGAGACTCAGACATCTTTTCTAGCGTTTCGTTCAATCCTGTTCGTGATCGAATAGCAATACATCACGCTAATCTGTGCACATGCCCCAATGGAAGATAAAGACGATGAGTTTAAAGATGCATCCCACGAGCGCCTAGAGGAATCTTACGACCCTACCAAATGTTGACGATCCTTGCAAACTTTATAAGGACCATGATTTTAGGAAATGCACCTGGATTGTCCAAACTCTCTACAGATATAGGGTCTCCATCCAATTGGCGGTTGTCCTCGGCTAATTTAAGGCTGACACGCACCGCGATACAGGAAATACAATGGGCGGATCTGGAATGCGCAGAACGAAAGAATTGGATATGAATTCACAGACGGCAAGAGAATTTAACTTCTGGTCTCACAGTTTTACTCTGTAAGTGACCGAATATACACTATCCGCATCAAGGCGAAATATTTTCACGCTGAAGACAATGACGACGACATTAAAGATATATTCTGTGAGCGTCTGGAGGAAATATATGACGACAGCCCTGGCCTGACATTTAAATTGTTCTGGGAGATTTTAATGCAAAAATAGTAAGGGAAGATGTTTGTGGTCCATCGAACGGAAAATTTAGTATACATACCAACACTTCCAACACAACAACGGGTGTAGGCTGGTTAACTTCGCAGCAGCCAAAAGAATGGTAGTAAGTGGTACCAGATATCAGCATATATATATATCAAAGCGGCAACTTGGCTATTCCCCGATCAAAACACCGCAAATTAAGTTAGTAATCGATGGAAGGCATGAATCTAGTGTCATGAACATGCGCGTGATCCGTGGTGTTAACATTGGCTCAAATGATGACCTGGTTGCAGGTAATGTGCGTACAAGAGCACAGCGAAAAACGCACGCCGCCAAACACAAAGAATGCTGGACATCGCGTAGCTGCAAACTCCAGAGGTGGCCACTGTCTACTTCAACCAGACGGCCCAACGCTTCTACTTCTGACGTTCCCAATACACAGTGGCAGTATATTGCGTAATCCAAGTCAACCGTCGTAACAACCGTGCTAGGATATGAAACACGGCGCTCATACGTATCCTGGTACGATAAAGAAGGTCGCA
Organism: Muscina levida; assembly: GCA_964034835.1. Taxonomy (NCBI): domain Eukaryota; kingdom Metazoa; phylum Arthropoda; class Insecta; order Diptera; family Muscidae; genus Muscina; species Muscina levida. The sequence goes on from OZ035883.1 coordinate 38,021,760, forward strand.
TAGCGTCGAAGGAACAGGATGCTGGTTACAGGGCAACGTTACAGACAATTGTTACCTGTGCTTTTAGGGAACGACAGAAGGATACAGTAAAACAGGCGAGGCAGATGTTTATGATCGGATCAAGGTACGGGCGAAGGAGGATATAGAGATGCCCGAAGATGTTACCAGAAAGTAAAAGCAAAAGGTTACGGTACTGGACTCGTATCCTGTAAGGACAAGGATGGAACTCAGGTTACAGATATGATATGAAAAACGGCGCTCAGACGAATCCTGGTGCTATCAAGAAAGTCGCATATCGTCCGAGGTACAGGACGTCAGGGACGTTACAGGACAACGCTACAACCAATTGTAACCCGTGCTGTTAGGGAACGAAAGAAGGACACAGTAAAACAGGCGAGGCGTTGTTTAAGATCAGATCAAGGCACGGGCGAAGGAGGATACAGAGAGATACAACCCCGAAAATTTTACAAGAAAGTTTAAGCAAAGGGTTATGATATGAAAAACGGCGCTCAGACGAACCCTGGTGCGATGAAGAATATCGCATAGCGTCTGAGGAACAGGATGATTCTTGTCAGGGCAACGCTATAGCCATTTGGCGAAATATTTTACATACGCTATATGTGATTGGAATGTAAGCGTATTATGTCCTGTGCTGAAAAAAGGTGATATAAGCGTGTGCTCCAACTACCGCGGAATCAGCCTTTTACCCATCGCATATGAGGTCCTGTCGAGTGTGCTATGTGAAAGACCAAACCCAGTGTTATCCAACCTGATCGGGCCTTATTAGTGTAGCTTTAGACCTGGAAAATCAACAGATGACCAGCGAAGCTGCTACGTCTTTGCGGAATGACGCTGACTGACACGAAGTCTTCAGTGAAGATTGGCAAGGACCTTAAGGAGCCATTCTATACCAGACGAGGCCTAAAACAAGGCGACGGCCTATCGTGCGATCTCTTCAACATTGTGATGGAGATGATAATGAGAAAAGCTTCAGTAAACACGAGTGGCACTATATTCAACAAAAGCCACATGCTACTCGCGTACGCTGATGACGTTGACATCATCGGTCGAAAACTGCGGGATGTGACTGCAGCCTTCTCAGGTATTCAGAAGGAATCAGCGAAAATGGGCCTAACGGTGAACGAGGACAAAACGAAGTTATTAGTTTCAACGAACAAAGAATCTATTCGTTTGGGAAACTGCGTGAACGTTGACAACTATAATTTCGAGGTGGTAGATAATTTTGTCTACCTAGGCTCCGCCATCAACAAAGCAAATAATATCAGCCTAGAAATCCGGAGAAGAATCCTGCTTGCAAATAAATGCTACTACGGACTAAGCAAGCGATTCAATGACAGAGCCCTCTCTCGACGAACAAAACTCAAGCTATACCAGATACTGGTTCTACCTGTCTTAATGTATGGCTCAGAATCCTGGGTTATGACACAAGCGGATGAATCGGTTCTGACGGTATTCGACGGAAAAATACTCCGTAAAATATATGGGCCGATCATAGTTAACGGAGAGTATCGGCGTCGTATGAATCATGAGCTGTACGAGCTGTACACTGACATTGACGTGGTCAAACGCATTAAGGTGTAACGGTTGCGTTGGCTTTGTCATGTTGTACGCATGGACGAAAATGCTCCAGCTCGAAAAGTCTTCGACAATGAACTCGATGAACGGTGCAGAAGAGGGCGAGCAAAACTCCGTTGGAAAGACCAGGTTACTGAGAACCTTACAGAACTCGGTGTGACTAATTGGAGAAGAAGCGCAGAAGATCGAGGTGCTTATAATATTTTTCTACGTGCGGTATATAATCCACTGGGATTGCAAAGAAGTACCAGCTAAGTAAGTAAGTAAGTATATGTTTGTTAATGATATACACATCATTGACCGTAAACTGCGAGATGTGACTGCGACCTTCGCAGGTATACAAAATGATTCCATCAGCTAAAGTGGGTCTAACGGCGAACAAGGACATACATAAATTTCAACAAACAAAGAATCTACTAGTTTGGAACGCTGCGTGTATGTTGGCGACAACAAGTGTTCGAAGTGTTAGATGATTTTATCGACCTTGGCTCCGACATCAGTAAAACAACCTTAAACAAATAATCGACCATTTCATTAATGTCAAATTGGTTATCTGCTTTAATATAACAGTGGGTCCAAATTCCATATTTTACATGGCCCACTCTGTATGAATATAGTACTTATACTGGTATATAATAAATAATTCACTTTTCAATGGGAAATTATTTTCTCTTTCTTTGGTAACAATCCCGTCAAAATGGGAAATTTCACCGCTATATCTTTTTTCAATTTCAATGCATACTCAGACATATTCTTTACATATCTACTGTTGTACTATGTACATTTTGTTGTTTTTGTTGTGCAAATTATCGTCGGAAATCAAGTGTGAAAAAATGTGAAATGTATTCTCAGAAATTAATTACAAAACCCCGTTTCTTTTTCCGAGTTTCAAATTGAAAGTACTCTTCAATACTCATCAATTATTCGGAAATATTTATTTTTTGCTAAAGGGGTAACAAATGTTATGGATCATAATACTTCTACTGTATAAAGTGCGTTTGTTTCCGATTCATTGAATCGCAACATACGTCACGTCATAGAGTAAGGATAAAGATCCATAGGCACATAGTAGTAGTAGGTGCCTATGGAGTATTGTATGTTGTAGCACAGTGAGGGATTTGAGACCAGGATAAGGCGTTAAAGTAGAGCTGTAGTAATAAGGTTGAGGTAATACAAGTAAATTGTGTTATTTTAATGGTCTGGTATAATAGCTAATCTGGTAAAAAAAAGTAGGACTGAAGTAAAGTATTAACTGACATTACAAATTTAGTACGAATCGATCGAAATGGTAAAAAAGTGGTTTGCTGATTTTAAACGCGGCCGTACAGGCATCAGTTATACTGAGATCATAAATTGTATAAGCAATTATTTATTGGAGGTAATAAAATTAATTTTTAAGAGTTGTGTTAACGTGTATTTTTGAAAAAATAAGTATGTCCAACAAATACTAGTAAAAAAAATTTTAGAATGATATCGACGTTGTCAAGCATATCCACATACAGCGAATGGCTGGTGAAGAATGTTCGAAAAAAATTCGGCTTTATCATTTTTTGGCTAAACTAGATTAAGGAAATGTCATCCGTACTTTATGGGTCAATCATTTTTTTGAAAGCGCAAAATAATTAGCAGGCTCCGGAATTTTTCTTCGTTTGTTTTCTTCAATTTGTTGTTGTACAATTCATCCTATAGAAAGTATTTGGCAATAGACAACAGTTTTGACTTAATTTCTTTTGAATAAACCAGGTTAAGGAGATATTATCCGAACTTTATGGGACAAACTCATACACTGGAGAGCAGAAAATTATACGCACCACTATATTTCGATGCAGATAATACAGATAATAATCATAATCCCAAAACCCAATAAGAGGAATGAAAGAGTATCGAAAACTACAACAAAATTGTATTTAGCTATGTTAATGTTTTTTGAATTTCTTTACATTTTGAGGTGATTATGAAATTAAACGCAGTTGTTTTTAATTACGAAATAAAACTTTTCTATTAAAACAAAAAGCAAATTTAAAATAAAAAACACTTTGTAATAATGCGTATGACCTCTCTTATTTTGAATAAATCCAAAAAAGCCCTTCGGTCATACTATTTATCAGGGTTTTTGGGGTTGAACTTTCTAAGGAGTCCCACGCCGCTAATTCTGCCGATTTTAGCTCTGCAACGCTATTGTATTGCCTGTTATTGGAGTACATTTTATGAACAAGTATGCCCCACACATTTTCAATGGTGTTCATGTCTTGGAAACACGTTGACTTCAACGTTTTCTGACCGAACCCAACGTTTTGTTCCCTTATTGAAGTGAGTAGACGCAATCTTTTGCTGAGAAATGTAATTTATCTCCTCTTTTCGCTTTAAGAAGAGCAATAAATTAACTTTCAGTTTGTCTCCCTGGAGTTCATACTCTTTGGAGTTCTTACGACAGCTTGGAGAGGCCAGCTCCAAAGTTTATTTTTTAGAGAATCCACCTCAAACTATTAACGACCAACCACCGAAGTTTATCTTAGAATAGTAGCACGGGTCTTGGCGCAGATCCCTCCAGTAGCCAATAAAATCGGCAGGTCCGTGTGGGGCCGTTGGGTTGGGGCCAGTATGGTTTGGGGTGGATTCTCTGAAAAATAATTTTTTGGGCTGGCCTTTCCAAGCTGTCGCATTACCCCGAAGAGTATAAACTCCTACGAGACATACTAAAAATTAATTTATTGCCCTTCTTAAAGCGAAACCAGGAGAAAAATTACATATCTCAGCGTCTACTCACTCCAATAAGGAAATAAAAGGTTGGGTTCGGTCAGAAAACGTTGAAGTCTTAGAGGGGCCAGCGTGTTTCCATTACATGAACCGTATTGAAAATGTGGGGGGCATACTTGTTCATAAAATGTACTCCAACATCAGGCAATACAATAGCGTTGTGGAGCTAAAATCGGCAGTAATAGCGGCTTTGAACTCTTTAGAAGGTTCAACCCCAAAAACCCTGATAAATAGTATGACCGAAGGGCATTTTTGGATTTATTCAAAATAATAGAGGTCATACGCATTATTACAAATTTTTTTTTTTATTTTAAAATTGCTTTTTGTTTTAATAAAAAAGGTTTATTTCGTAATTAAATTCCACTGCGTTTAATTTCATGATCACCCAAAATGTAAAGAAATGCAAAACATCATAATCTTTACTAAATACAATTCAGTTGTTGCTAGATGTAAAAGTGTGGTTTTTGATTCTCTTTCATTCCTCATATTCGGTTTTTGGATTATGACCCCTTAAGTACATCTGCATCGAAATACAGTGGAGCGTATAATTTTCTGCTCTCCAGTGTGCAAGAGCGCAAAATACCAAACATTTTGTTGCTCTTTACTAGCGTCGATGTTTGTCTCGCATTTATTGTTGTATAATTCTTGCTATTAGAAGTATTCGGCAATACGTGGGCTGCGTGTTATAGCGACCAAAACTTGAATAAGCCAGTTGAAGAAGATATCATCCGAACTGTATGGATTGAATTATTGAAAGAGTACAAACGATCAAAGGATCATTATTGCTTCGACCTAATGAATGACAGGATCGACTTCAACTTATTTGAATAAAGCAGGTTAAGGAGATATCATCCGAACATTTGGAACGAAACCTTTTTAGAGCGCAAAAACTCTAAATACCCTATTGGTCTTTACTAAATAGCGACGAGAATTTTGCCTATTTTGCCTATAATTATTGTTTTCAAGATTAACCAATAAAAAGTGGATAGGGCGACCAAAAATTGGACCAGGTTAAAGAGATATCCTCCGAACTTTGTGGAGCGAATTATTCAAAGTGCGCAAACGATCAAATTGTTCTTATTATCGAATTTTGCACACACTTTGAACTTATTCAATGATAATATTATCACTGAATAATTCCATTGGGTTTTATATGTTTCCATGGGTTAAACAACAGTTTAAGGCGTTTAACGCAACATCTACCATCGTAAGACATTAGTCCTTTATATTTTTTTTTTTTAATATTTTATATATATATATTTTTTATACATTAATCTACAGTTAAGTTCATTTCGATTTTCACTTAACTACAGCTTTACCTTTTTCTTTATTTACAATAAAGTTACGACAGTTAATTTGTTTAAACAATTCCCCCACTGTGCTCAGGTGGTTGTATACATACACACACACACACCCATATGCATCGTTATACAGGATATAGGAAATTGTAACACTACAACAGGGAATGTGGGTTGGTATTTGAGCGACAGTGTGTTGTCGCTTCTTGTATGTTTGTTTTTTTGTACACAAAGGATATGTGTTTTGTTGTTGTTTTTGTTACAACTATTCACATGTGTAAGCAAGGAATGTTTCATGAACGAAGTAGTGTGTTGTGCAAAAGGTGCTAGTGGAAATTTGTTTAGGTGTCTTTGAAAGTTAGTTATAAACAGATACAGAGTCAGATAACACAGCAACAAAGTAAAAACATATAACTAGAATGTGTGCGTTAGTGAGTGAATGAGTAAGTGATAGAGAGAGAGAGAGAGATAGAAAGAGAGAATTTGGGATAGTGCTTACCTGCATTGAACCAGATATAGATACACGTTCACTAAGTATCTCATGCAAATGCCGAGTTCCCATTGTGTTTCGTAGAGTAGTCTGTGCCAATAATCGTGTCGAGTGGTGAGCATTCTCCACGTTCGCTATAGAAACTGTCGCATTCGAAACGCGATAGTAAATCACTGCATCCACCGAGACCGTCACACTGTCCTTAGTTAAAACCTACAAAGTGCAGTGGTTGGATATGGATGGGTTTACAGATTTGTACGTACGATTTGGTTTTTTATTGTTTGTATGTATGTGCGGTATTTTTTTTATGTTGGATATGTTCTTAACGCTTTATCAATTTTAGCGTTTCTTAAGTTTTACACATACACACACAGATAGATAGACAGACAAGGAGATATATAGAGAGAGAGTTAGTAGTAGTTGAAACAAAACTAAAACCAAAACAAAAGAAAAAAACACAAAATTACAATAACTAAAAAATTTTTCATGTTTCAATTTAGCGTTTTTTTCCTTTGCCCATTCCTTTGCATCTGTGTGCATCATTCATTGCTCAAGGATTTCATTCCATTCACATTATTTGTGATTTTATTTTTTTGTCTTGCGTTCTGCCCGATTCCGTTTCAGACACAGATTCAGATCGTTTCCGTTTCCATTTCAATGGAGAAATACTAAAGGGAAATTCATTCAATTCATTTTGCATTTTGTCTTTGTGTGACGAGTGGTAGGAGCAGGAAAACAAGATGCAGATGATGACACATCAGGAATTGTTCCCTCAATTGAAGAGAAAGAGTTCGTTCGATTCATCTTTCTTTTCCATTTAGTTGTTTGCAATAATACTTGGTAGAAACTTGTTCAGTTTAAACAATCAGAGATTGTTGTTAAGTGTCGGTGGCTACGAGGGTGTTTGTAATGTTTCAGCAAGAGCTTTCATTTTAACGCAGTGATGTGATGATTATCTCAAAGAAGTTGCAAAAGTTGTAATTCACAAGTATTTTGAAGAGGAAATACAATATGTGTGTGTGTGTTTGAGAGGAAGTCGTCAAAGAGTATAAATAAAGTAACAATTTGAAGAATATTTTCTATAAAAAACGGTAGTATAGAGATTCTGCTGAAGATTGGTAAAATGCGATTGGTTTTAGGAAAAATGTTCTAGAGCCCCAAATTTTAAACTATTTTTTTACACATTTGATGTTTTTGGTTATATATTTTCCAATTTTTTATAAATTTTAATACTTATTTCTTTGATGTATTAAACCCATATGAAATAGGGGATTTTTTAACTTCTGATTGTTTTTCTTTTGGGAAAATGTAAACAAAACATGTTGCGGAGGTCCTTAAGCAGCTTACAACGTCGGATAGATCAGGTATCACATCCAATGTATTTTAAATACAATTAATGGCAGCAGCCGATGCGTCTTAGGGAGTGAAACCAGAAGAAACTAAATCTAAACGTAATGGCTTTAGTGGCGATTGTAGCCTTAATAAAGTAGACTAGTGGTCTAATAAGCAACTCTCCTTAAATATACAAATTATTATGAAAATGCGTAACAAAGGATATGCGGTTGGAATCTCCGAACTCTCTACAGGGATGATGTCATTATCCAATTAGAGAAAGCTTCCGACAAATATAAGGTTGACATTACCGCCATACAGGAAATGCGATGGACGGGACAGGGTTGCACACGATAAAAGAACTGTGACATCTTTTACTGTTGCCATATAGACAGGCCGTAGCATGATGGTTAGAACACGTGACTACCATTCGGGAGATCCCAGGTTCGACTCCTGGCTTCAGTTATTTAAATTTTTATTTCATTGCCGGCCCCCTGGATGTTGTGGACAGCAACTTCACAGTATAAATGTCGAGTCAATCATCATGTCTAGTAAAAGCTTCTCAAACAGTGACGTTCGCATTCGCCGATAAACAAGTAGGTGCCGTTATCTAAAAATGGAAAGCGTGTTAATTCACAACAACGCGTGAAGTTATCCCATACCATATTCATGGGGTGTAAAGGGAAATTAAGTCTTTTTTTTATGCTTCAAGGCACGAATTTGAATGTCGATTCATAGAGAATTAGACATCTAGTCTCGCAGTTTAACCCTTTAAGTCACTGATCAGCCATTAACAGCACCAATGCGAAATACTTTGACGTCACTCTGATTTGTGCACAAGCCCCAATGGAAGACAATGGCGAGGACAGTAGACATGTTTTCTGGACATGAAAATAATATTGTTCTGACATATTAAAATAGGAAGGAAAGATATTATTGGTTCATCAAGTGCTAAATTCAGTCTACACAGCAACACTTCCAATGAAGGATTTATTTAAACAAAAAATATCGATAAGGCAACCTATATATCCCCTGAGCGAAAGACAAGAAACCAAATTGATCACAAAGTAATCAAAATAAGGTATGTGTGAAGCGCCATGGACGTGCGTGTTAGGCGTGGTGCAAATATACACTCGGATCACTTCCTAGTTGCAGCAAAAGTAGATTAGAGTTCAAGAAATGCCAACAAAAATTCTTGTATACATCTCGCAAGGCTGCATACCACCGAGATAGGCAATGCCTATTTCAAACAACTCTCTCATTTATTGCTTACAAACGTCCTTAATTCTTGGGTAAGAAAAGCACGCTCAGAGAAACGGAACGCCCATTCAAGCAGAAAACGGTTGACAGAGAATAAGAGAGAGTGAGAATAGTGAAATGTACAGGGATTAAGGTAAAGGCCGCAAGTTTTACCAAAAGTAAAAAAAGATGCAAAGGTTTTGTAAGAGATCCCCACCAGTAAGGTCAGAGATGGAAGTCGAGTCACGGACAAGCAGCGTGTGCTGCAAATATGGAAAGAAACATTGTCGTTCTGGAAGGCAGCACAATTGATGAAAACAAACCAATCAGCGATGACGTGTCAAAACGAGGTCAGCACTGCCATTGCACGGCTTCAAAGCAATAAAACAGCCGAAAACTCGAAACCAAAAACTCAAAAATGACGATGCAGCATAATAAATACCAATCCGGCGGGTCGTAGGGTGCACGGATAAAAAAAATTTGCATTGATGTCCTCAAAATATTTTTGAACAAACTACAAAACTGTGGGGTGGACGCATTTTTTCGACTCTGTCTGGTGTACACTAGGGCGGTCGTGGTAAGAACACGGGAGATACATGGTTCGATTTCTGTCTCCAGTCATCTACATTTTTATTTCATCGCCGGCCCACTCGATGTTGTCGACAGCAACTTCGCAGTATAGTGTCGAGTCAATCGGCATGTATAGTAAAAACTTCTCAATTGAATCTCGTAAGTGTGGCTTTAGAACTTGTAAATCCATGACCAACAAGATATTTCCATTACGACAAATCCTGAAGAAGACCCAAGAATTGCAAATCGACACTTATAATCTTTTATCGACTATAAAGCTGCATTTGACAGCCCGATATGACAGAAACTATTGCCATGACTGGGTTTGGTATACCTGCGAAGATTTTACGACTTTCCATATCCTTCAATGAAGATATGCAACAATTTGACGGAACCGTTTTCAACGAGGTCGGGTTCGATTCCCGCCCGGTACACTGGCTAAATCAACATCGAATAATTACTTTTCAAATACTTTCGAGTTCTCCAGAAAACAAAAGTCATCCTAGATGCTTCCACTACAAAAATTCAGATTGCGCAAGGACCAAGGAACAAGGAAAATGATTTATCAACATCGCAAATAAATCAACAAAATCAGGTGGCGCCATCTATAGAATTTAGCGATTAAAACTCACAACAACAAGATCTAACAATCCTTGACACAAACCTTGTTATCGTATGATAATCGTATTATATGCCCGATCGAGTGCCGATTAATTGAAATCAGGTTAAAGAATTACGACCCCAGCTACTTCCACGGGCTGTTTCAATAACAACAACAACGATGTGATAGTTTTTCATCTTAATATAGATGATTATGCAGAAAGCCGCTATAAAAACGACTGATACCATCACATGCTGCTCGCGTACTCTGATGCTATGCCTATCATTGGTTGACGTCTACGGGATGTTACTACAGGCTTTTCAGGCATTGAGAATTAGTCGGCAGAAGTAGATCTGTTGTTAAATGAAGACAAAATCAAGTTATTCGCTTTGCAATGCTGCGCATACTTTGACAACTTTAACTTGCACGTGGTAGATATGATTTTAAATACCTCGAACTAGATATAAGAAAAAGAATATCGCTTGTTCATAGCTATTACTATGGATTAAGCAACCTTTTTACTGACAAATAATTTTCTATCAGGTACTGGTTCTACTCGTTTTGATGTACGGTTCTGGCAGTATTAGAGAGAAAAATACTCCGTAAAATATACGTTCACATCATCGTTAACGAAGAGTACTGATGTCGTATGAATTATGAGAATTATGGGCGGAGTATTGTGTTAGTTTTATAAAAGAGGTCAAAGGTCAAATCTATATATATACGAAAATTAATTTTTTTAGTACCGCATAGAGTCGAAAACGGCTCAAATTTTAGCGGAATGTAACTAAGTGGTCTGTGGTGAAAATAGGGTACTCACATTTTTTATATATCAAGTGGGCGTGGCCCATTAGACCTTATTTTTAAAACCGCAATTTTTGGAAGACTGTTTTACCAATCGCCTTGAAAATATGTGTGGATGCATTTGGCAGCAAAGTTCGTGATCCAACAATAAATGGGCGGAATTAAATCAGTGGGCGTGGTATAAGCTTGAAACTTTAAAATGCTGTATCTCACGAACTATAAGAGGTATAAAGCTGATATTTGGTATGTGGTATTTGGTATGGGACCGGCCGTGGCATAGTGATTAGAACACGCGACTACCGTGCGGGAGATCACAGGTTCAACTCCTGGCTCCAGTCTTCTTAAAAAAAAGATAAAAGAAAATTCTTTCATTGTCGGTTCCCCTCGAATGTTGTCGACAGCAGCTTCGCAGTATTAGTGTCGAGTCAATTGGCATGTCTAGTAAGAGCTTCTCAAACAGTGACGTTCGCATTCGTCGATAAACAAGTAGGTGCCGTTAGTTGTGAATCTTAAAATTCACAACAATGCGACCTCATTCATGGGGTGTAAAGAGAAATTAAGTTTTAAGTTAAGTTGTTGGTACAGCGAGGATTACAACCAGGGTAGAAGTCCTATTAAAAGAAACCGTTATAACAGCCATAAAAATAGTTTGATTATTCAACTGAATGAAAAAAGGCGCCACCCACACATTTGACTATTATATATTTGCGAGAAAAAATACAATTCCTTTATCGTAAGTTAGTAAAAAACATAGGATTTAAGGATATATTAAGACACTGACCTTTGACTTCTTTGGGGCACTGGAAATAGTGTGCGATCTTTTTAAATCAAGTAGCACAATACCGGTTGACCATTTTTATATTTCCGCAAACAAAATTGTCCATACATTTTGCTGCCGCCCTACTGAACATGCTGTATACCGACCGGTTGCTTTGGCTGGATCATGTTGTGAGCAGGCGTAAAACGCTACAACTCGAAAGATTTTCGACAATGAACTGAATAGACGGCGCAGAAAAGGGGAATCCAGTTCAAAAGACCAGGCTACTGATAACTTTGCAGAACTTAGGCGAATCACATGTTATACTTTTCTACTTGCGGTGAATTATCAGTAATTAAAGATTGAGTGGTAAAATGACATCTTAGTAAGTAGACCTGCGACTTCCATAAACCGCAATCGATAGATCTTATTGATCGATCGCTTATTTTATTTAAAGTGTGTTAGTATTATTTAATAAAAAATTTAAGTTTTATATAAAATATGGTACATAAATAATTGTGGCCAAGAGAGGTGATTTTGGGCGAAATTTAAATTTAGATCGCATATTAGTACTATATAATATCTTATATGTATATTGTTACCTGTCATGCAAAACAAAGCAAATGACATATAATTAAAACTTCTTTCCCAATGAAGTCGCATACTTAATGATTTAGGAAAAAAAATCACTCAAATTCAGCCATACTTTTCCAAATAAAGGAATGTTCAGGCTTCACAACAATGACCTCTTATTATAAAATGACAAGAAAGTGAAGGTAAATAGGTGAATAGACGTGTTGTTGTCTTTCCCATTTTTATAGTATCACATAGATATAAATATGAAATGAACTACACCTGTCTTCATATCTACCTAAAGTAAAAAAATAATCCTTTCATACACAAAAATTACATATAACACCATTTTGGAGTTTAAAATTACACAGTACAACACATGATTTTAGGACTCAATTCTGAAAACTGCACGTGAAAGTAGCCCCAAAAAAGAGAAGTTTTGCATCATTAGTTTTGTCAAGTTACATGCCATAATAATTTAATAATGATTTGAAGTTGGTAAGTATCCTATAGGGGAATTTGTCACGTTTAAGGCTCTTTAGTTATATTGTTATATGGTGGCGTATGATTATCATAAGTAATATTAAATGTAAATCATACGCCACGGAGTACAATAGTTTTATTGTAACTGCTACAAAATAAGCCCAGTTCAAAATCATGGAAAAGTGAAACTGTTGCTTATGTAGGAAAACATATGAACAGATTAAAGGAAATGTAATTCTTAATTTTTTTTTAAATTTGTTTCAGCTAAATCGGACTAGTGGTTCTCGAGGTTTATCAAACAAAAGAGGCTAAAACATGACAAATTCCCCTATACGATACTTACTAACTTCAAATCGATATTAAATTATTATGGCATGTAACTTGACGAAATTAATGATGCAGAACTTCTTCTTTTTTGGGGCTAGTTTCACGTGCAGTTCTTAGAATTGAGCCCCAAATCAATGAGCTGAAAAATGTTGTACTGTGTTAGTAATAATTAGATTCCCACCACATCAGATCGTAAAAAATATTGCAAATATGTAACTTAATAACAATTTTCGTTACTATTTCCAGCGTTAAAATAAAAGCTCAGTGTGAAACATTATGCACCCATATCGCCTTATACTCTGTTATTAACGGTGGAGGTAGCCATTACCCCTTTCCTTGCTCTGTTCTTGGTATGCTATGTTCTAGGGAATATTTACAATAGTTCCGCTAGTGATATACACTAAACTTTGGTAGAAGGGAAAGACGTTATGAGATGCGCGACATGAGGGGAGTAGTATTAACCTACAGAGCTACAGAAATCAATGAAACCAATTCAGGGAGGTTGTGGTACATACACTGTCAGTATTGTGTAAAGGAGTTGAAACTAATATGAATATATATACACGTAAACAACAAGGGATCATTATCATATTCATCGTTCTCATCGCTTTTCCTAAAGTTTATTCTCTTTCGTAGAGGCAGGTGGAAGGAAGGAGGGCGAGGAGTATTATACACAAAACTAAGATGAATTCCTTCCTTTATGGTGAGCAGTTTATATGCTACGCTGCTTGCTACTCACTCACTGATTTTGCATTGGGTGATTTCGGCCAACTGCGCTATAGCGATACGTGGAGGTTAAACTCAAAAGATTTCAAAGTTATAGCGTTTGGTTGTTGGACGTTTGACATTAAAAGGTTGGCCTTTGCGGATTTATGAACTGCATGAGACTTTTTGGTAGAGTCTAGTGTACTAAAGTGTTGATGCTGTCGTGTCCTTAGCTCGTGTTGTCTAGTGTCGGAAGTTTGGACATACAAGAAAACATATTTATTTCTTTAAGAGTTTGTAAAAGTCAAAGGCAGTCGACTTTTGGGTTTGTAAGCAGCAAGTGGAAAGTTGATATTTTAAGGTAATATGAATTAAAGTTTGTATGATATTTGAAATGATTGTTATGTCAAATGATGAACAGATGAAAAAGTAAAAACTTAAATAACACAACACATGATTTTGGAATTTAATTATGAGAACTACATGTGAAAGTAGCCCCAAAATGAAGAAGTTCTGCATCATTCGTTTTGTCAAGTTACATGCCATAAGCCATTTAATATCGATTTGAAGTTAGTAAGTATCGTATAGGGGAATTTGTCACGTTTTAGGCTCTTTTGTTATATTGTTATATGGTGGCGTATGATTATCAGAACTAATATTAAATGTAAATCATACGCCACGGAGTACAACAGTTTTATGGTAACTGCTACAAAATAAATCCAGTTCAAAATCATTAAATGAATGAAAAAATTAAACTGTTGCTTATATAGGGAAACGTTATATGAACAGATTAAAGGAATTGTAATTCCTACTTTTTTTTAATTTGTTCCAGTTAAATCGGACTAGTGGTTCTTGAGTTATGGTAAAGAAAAGAGCTTAAAACGTTACAAATTCTCCTATACGATACTTACTAACATCAAATCGATATTAAATTATTATGGCATGTAACTTGACAAAACGAATGATGCAGAACTTCTTCTTTTTGGGGCTACTTTCATGTGTAGTTCTCAGAATTGAGTCCCAAATCGATGAACTGAAAATTGTTGTACTGTGTAATGAAATCATTAAATGAAGCAATGCCGTGTTGTGTCCATCTTCATGACTTGTCGATGAGCGTGACTAAATACGTACTCATCGAGTTCAACATGTTTGGGAAACCCGACAGAAGTGTTGTGCCCGTCCAATAACAAATCTCTACGTATATAGAAATTACGTGTATGTTCGTGATCGTTAAACTCAAAAACTACTTGATCAAATTTTATATGCATGCTCTATGGGCCGTGAGTAGTGTTTCTGTGAAGTTTGAAGTTCGTCCGACAGATGGCGCAATATGTAGTTTTTTTGAGTTTTTGCACCGTAACTGTGGCAAAACAACGTTTGCCCGGGTCAGCTAGTAGTAAATAAAATCATTAAGTTACATAACAAGAAATAATGTTTAGAAGTGTAACGATAATGTCCTTATCAAATTTCTGTCAGCAATCGCCTAAAGTCCAACTTTTGCCTATTGTAACCTTTCAATGTCCCATCGCTTTGAAAGCGATAACATTTCCTCAATGCCAGCCAGAACGCTATAACTCTGATGCTAATGAGTCGTGTTTGGTGTGAATATGAATGAATGTTCGAACAGTTTTTCACAGTTTTCCGAAATCATCCTTGACTTAAGTCTCGGGAGAACTATTTTGCAGTTTTCCTTAAGGTACGGCGTTTAAGTAATACGACTACACCTTTTACCCATTCAACTATAAAGTATCTCACTATGTATTTTTTTACAGACATTTAGCATGACGTGCTAGTCGATATGTATAGTATTATGTATACTTTTTCATATATGTATATGTATAGATTTATGTATTTGTATGTACATAACGTAATTTTTTTTCATTTCACTGAACCAACAAAGTTAACACAATCAATTGAAAAAATAATTTAAAACAAAACTCGTTATGAATAGTTTGAACAGGTGTAATGTACACTTTAATACATGTAGTAGTAGTAGTAGTAGTGGTAGTAGTAGTAGTAGTTAGTGGTAAGTGGTGTTAATGTTAGTGGTGTAAAATGGTGTAAAATGGTGTAAATTTCGTGACGTTACGTTACGTTACGTTTAGTGTAAAGTACATTTGGAGTGTAAAAAACAGCCTAAACCACGCAAAACACAGACTGAAGAACTCGACATGTAATTCATCTGTTACGATACAACAAATTACATTATTTCAGATTGCATGTTCGATTCAATTCGTTTCGTTTCGTTTTTGGATTCAATTCGTATCGTTTTGGATCTTGAAAGATTTGCCTAGAATTAAGCTTTGATTTGGATTTGCAATTAAACAAAAGTTTACATATTCAAGGATAGAGATTACGTACGTACATATATGTTTATATATATATAAATATATTGTAGAAAAGTTAAAAACATGTATAATAGTTTTTAGGTTTATGTTATGTTAACAATTGGTTGTTTTTTTTTTGTTTTTTTTTTAGTTAAGTTAAATTGAGTTAAATTAAATTCCAGTAAAATATGCACTTTAAGCCAATTTGTAGTAAAAGCTTTCTAACTATCTAATAAATATGGTTTTAACATATTTTATTTTTATTGGCATTTATTATGATTTATTTAAATAATTTAGTTAATATTTTACTGAAACATTCGATTTGTTTGTTTTAGTTTAGTTTAGTTTTGGTTTTTAGTTTAATTTGCATAAAGTTTTTTTTTAAAGGATAAGCAATTATTTTTTTTTCAGTTGATAATTGAGAAGTTTAGAAAAAAAACAAAAACAGAAAGGGTTTTTGTGTGTTATTATGCGGTTTAAGTGTTTAGCAACAGTGCCAGTTAATAGTAGTAGACAAAACAGAGTTCCAGTACAGAGTTTTTAGAGACGTTAATAAAAAGTAACAACAAATGAGAGAAATTAAAAGTGAAAACTATTTCATATAAAACAACTTAAAACCACAGATGGTCAGGTGAGTGGGTGGGTGAGGGGTTGTGGGGTGTTAGTAAGTGTTAGGAACAACATCTAATATTACAAATTATGCTGGTGTGTGAGAAATGCTATGAAGTGAAGTGTAGGAATCATGTCATGCATTTAGTGTCTATTTTAGCTTGTAAACAAGAGCTTGCTTAATACTTTATTTACTATTTGTTACAAAAAACAATCAACGCAGTTTAATTTTTGAAGCTTGCTTGAATTGTTGATAACTCTGTGCCATGTTAGTGTTAGGTCAAAGTCTCTTCTCTCCATTACATTTACTGGTGTATACTGATATCTTCCGTGAAACTCAATGTTGGCCAGACCAACGAAACTATATGTAACTAATTGTAACTGATGCAAATATAAGTTGATATTGATTTCTGAGCCAAAATGGCAGCATCACTTAGAAGTTACATATTTTTCAGGGTGTTATGAAAAACACGAGGTTCTGTTAAAGTGAAGTTTAAACAAGAGGTTCTTTTGAATTGAATCACTAGGTCATGTTCAGTTACACACTGATCTTTTATACAAATAGATTCTGTTACGTCAACAACAATTGATTATTTTCTAACGTTGTTGTTGTAATGTGCATAGAGTGCGGGCAACTAAATTCCTCGATCTTTCCTTGAATTTATAAATAGATAAAAAAAATGATTAACGCTTGTGTACACATTACAACAACGTAAGGCAATAAATATTGTTTTTTTTACTTTAGATTTATAAGAATGTATAATGTTTAGTTGTAAGAAACAATAATATATATAGGAGAATATGACCAGAAGGAAAATGTATAGCTTGATAGCTCTTTATAACTAAAAGCCACATTCTACCTTAAATCAATCACACATGTTAGACAATGTATTTTTATATCGCTATTTCTAGAAAGGATTGCATTAGGCCTTCAAGTGACCTCCAAGACAGTACAAAATCCCATTTACATTTGAATATGTAGCTGCGTTTTGCAGCCCTGTTGAAACTCAGTGCCATGGTATCATTCAGCAAAAGCAGACAATATGTACTTGAAAGCGATCTGGCGTCATGACTGTGTCCAAAACAGCATTAAACAACATTTTTCACAAAAATTTACAATAACATCCTTACCAAATTCACATGGTGCAAAAATTAAAGCCTCAGGCTCATGCTCACAGGATCTAGTTTGATAACGAAATTCTGGAGAGGTTCAACAGCTTTACCAATATATTTTCATAGACGAAGCACATTTTAGAGTAAATGGTCGTGTAAGTAGAATAACATTTCGTTCAATAATGTGTGTGACTGACACATAGATGGCGGCACTAGTACTAAATCAATATTTTTTTTCGAAAGTGGCAACCTTTTTAGGCTTACTCTCAAAATCATATGTTAATCCGACCATTTGTTTACAAGTTACTGTGCTTTAAGTGACGCTACTTTTGAGTTTTAAAAAAAAAATGAATTCAAAAGCAATTCCGTGTGCTGATTTATCATTGTTTTTTAATTAAAAAAAAATACTGTTCAATGCCCGGAATGGCTTGAAAAACATAATTCGGACTCTGCTCCATCAAAAAGAAGCATTTGTTATTGGTATGCAGAATTCAAACGTGGTCGTACAGACACCGATGACATTCCATCTACTGGAAGGCCAAATGATGCTGTTATTCTGGAATATGTTGAAAAAACACTGAAAATCATTAAATTTGAAGTTTTGGAGTGACACTAGTACTTATTTCTATGAATGAAGGTCAGGATATAAATGTGGCGATAAGCACACACTCATATTTCAGATGTCGCAAACACAACAACGAAAATATAATAAAAAAAGCTTCTTCCCAGCGATCGATGTAACAAGACGTGCCTTGTCCTGTACAGCACTCAAAGAAAATCAACACATCGTCATCGAATTGGGGACACATATTATAAATTTAATAAATAAGTTTTTCATTTTGAAGATTGTGTCTCCTTTCTGCTTCATTGCATTGGTTTTTTGACTTTTTTTTATCATCAATCAACATCATTGAAATTTGGAAATAATTAAAACAGTGTAAAATTAAACAAAGTCTAATAAATAATAAAAGGTTTGATAAAATAGTCTTTAGAATTAAATTAAATGTGTCGTAGGTTGGAAAATCATTAAATTTTTTATCAGATTAATTACACTGTGCTACACACAAAAAACACAGGGGTTCTCATGTAGAGTAAAGTGCGTAGAGTACAGAGATACTTAAAGTTTTTCTCGGACACTTCGTTAAGTAATGTTTTTATAGCAAATTAAGTGAAATTACTATACTCTTAAAATTACAAATTCCAAAAATCATAAGTCTTCTCTTTGTAAACCGATTTTCAAATGCTTATCATTTCTCAACTGATTTTTAAAAACTTACCTGTTTAAGAAAGTTACTTTAATAACATTTGACATTGCACAGAAAGAACAAATATACATTGCGCTGCCTCGCGATCAACTTAGAGCGTTTAGAAAGATAATTCGCAATTTTTTTCGTTTTTCTTTAACTTAAACAGCCGTGGTTTAACTATTTTTAATCGATTTTCAAAATGATTTTTTTTTTAAAGTTGAAAAATATAGCTTTAAAACAAATGTAAGCTTTCGGTTTACAAAGAGAAGACTTATGATTTTTGGAACTTGTAATTTAAGAAATATCGTCATTTCACTTAATTTGCTATAAAAACATTACATAACAAAGTGACCGAAAAAAACTTAAAGTATATCTGTACCCTATGGACTCCAGTCTAACAGCTACATGCTACATGAGAACCCCTGTATATTTTTTTCCTTCATGTTTGGATCACTGTGTTATTTTTTCTTTATGTGTGGCTATTTAGTTATGGATCAGTATTGAACTTGCATTTAATTTTGGTAAAAGAAGGAATTAACTGCAGAAGATTTGCTTTTAGAGAATCAGCTGAATTGAAGATGACAATCGCCCTGGTGATATAATTGTTTATATACGATTGCCGAAGCACAAGTAAAGAGGTCTCGAAAGCTATTCGTAGTATAATTGACTTATGTCAACCACTTTTTTTTTAGAAGTTTTGGTAAAACTGTTGTTTGCAAAATTTGTTTCAATGTAAGATTCGCTACCGCACCTTCATTGCTTGTTTCAGATGACATGGCTGAGTTTGGTATCCCTGCGAAGCATATAACCATTTTCGAGATGAAACTGACCGGTACGAAGTCTTCATTGAAGACAGGCAAAAATCTGACAAAGCCATTTTATACTTAGAGAGTTATTTGTTTCAACGAACCAAGAGTTTGCTACTGGGATCGCTTTATACCATTGTAGGCAAAAACTATGCGGAGTGGTCCGAGATTATTGAAAATTGGCACCGAGCATTATATTGACTAAATTAAGAAACAACTAGAAATTCATAAAAACCTGACACGTCGCCCACCGCCCACCATTCTATCCATATAGATTTTTTCGCATTAAAATTTTCCAATCCGAACAAAAGTCTTCAAATTTTGTGAATACACTTTCTAGAATTAACAACAGATGTGTGCCAAGTACCATCAAAATCAGCCACGCCCACATCCAACCGCCCATACAGCCCCAGATGGTTTTTGGTATAAAATCAATTTTTTCACATTAAGTTGTTTCTAGCCAAGCAAAAGTCTTCAAACTTGGTACATACACTTTCTAGAATAAACAACAGATGCATGCCAAGTTGCATTAAAATCAGATAAAATCGCCCACCGACTACCACCCATACAACGCAAGATGGATTTTAGCATAAATTTTCACAAATTTATTGCATAAAATTCTTTCCGAGAATTATATTTTCTTTTAATCGAAAGAAGACATTTTCATCTTTAATTTTATTACAAGCACGGCTTGGAGGCAAGCTACATTACTTTGCTTCCATTGAAAATCTAAAATATGTTAATTTTTTAGCGGCTTACAGATTTTTTTTATTTGTGAAAATTTTTGTTCGAATACTTTGATTGATATTCTCTTAACCACACCTAAACGTCAAGTTCTTTTATGCATTTCATTTAACATTTCTCAATTACAGACTCACTCAATATGAACCTTGTAAAGATACACAATCGAGCAACGCGTTAATTTTATTCAGGCTTATTATGAAAATGGTCGTTCAAAACAAAATGCATATCGTGCACTTTGTGATTTTTTTCGGCCAATTTAATCGTCCAAATGTGCGCACAATCGAAAAAATCGTGCAAAAATTTGAGCAAACCTGCTGGATATGTGAAAACACCTGTGCATGCGCGTACAGCTCGTACTGCACAAAATATTGCTGCTGTCCGCGATAGTGTGGCTGAAGAGCCGTCCATCTCACCTAGTCGTCGTGCTCAACAATTGCACCTCTCACGCTCGTCGTTGATGAACATTATGCATAATGACTTGTATTTACACTCTTACAAGGTGCAAATGACTCAAGAACTAAAGCCTCTTGACTATTCCAAACGTCGTCAATGGTCAAAATGGTGGCAACAGTGGATGATCAATTTTCGAAGAAAATTATGCACATTTTCATCTCAGTGGATTCGTCAATAAGCAGAATTGCCGCATTTGGGCGAATGATAATACAAGAGTGATTGTCGAAAAACCAATGCACCCACAAAGAGTGACTGTTTGGTGCGGTTTATGGGC
The DNA here is from genome assembly GCA_964034835.1 of Muscina levida. Classification (NCBI taxonomy): domain Eukaryota; kingdom Metazoa; phylum Arthropoda; class Insecta; order Diptera; family Muscidae; genus Muscina; species Muscina levida. The sequence continues at coordinate 38,042,865 of OZ035883.1, forward strand.
TGGCGGCATCATTGAGCCGTATTTTTTCCAAAATCAGGCCGGTCACTGTGGCCCGAATTGGCAGATATGGATGTGGATGATATGTTGTTTTAACAGGACGGTTCCACTTGCCACTCAGCTAACGAAACAATGGCTCTTTTGCACGACAAATTTAATGACCGTGTTATCTCACGTGGTGGCGATGTCAATTGGCCGCCAAGATCATGTGATTTGACACCGTTGGACTTTTTTCTTTGGGTTATTTGAAAAAAGGTGTACGTCGATAAACCAGCAACAATTCAAGAGCTAAAGGATGAAATTATTAGGCGAATTAACGACGGCATTATGTCTCAGCGTCATCGAAAATTCGGACTATCGGATAGAGGTATGCCGCCGAGGTCGCGGCGGCCATTTGGCCGATATTTTGTTTCATACATAATTGAACCATACCAATATTATCATAATAAAAAGAAATGACAATAATTTCTTAAATAACACAGTGCAACAGTGAAAAAAATACAAGAACGTGACAGTATAGGTTCAATTCTACTATCGAAGGGTAATAAAACCCTATACTCAGTTTGGCTAGATTGGTGACCAATTTTTTTTTATGGACCCCTAAAGATTCTCAAAATCAGTGAGCCCCTCGAAAAAAGGTGTCATTAGTTTTTGTCCAACAGCTTACTCCCACTTCGTGATAGCACTAAACTATATTCGGCAATAATGTAGCTGGGAGTTTTGCGCACTAACTATATTAACAAATTATGTCAAAAAGGTTGGTTATTTCTGCACTTTTTCAAAACAAATTGAAGAAATTATTATTATCTTTTCACTTTTTTGAGCATAACTTTGAGGGAGTCCAAATTTTTCACTAACAATGGTCGCCATAATTGTAGCCATGGTAAAGTTGAACAACTTTCGTGAACATATCAATACAATCTGAACGTGTCTAGGCAACCTAAATAGCTCATAAAGTCCACTATGATACCGGTTTTTCGTAGCTTTATGCACATATAAGCCAGTAACGTGGTTGAATATCAACCGATATTAATTTTCTCAAAGGATTTAGAAAGAAGAGACTGCGGCCTTTCTATATTAATAACTTGTCATATCTGTCTGTTATTATGCGCTGAGTAAGTTAACTAAGCTGTGACAATGATTTCTTTCAAACAAAACTTCAATTTTCAAAAATTCAATTGTACTGGTCCTACCTGCCTTAGCTCTATGGCGCAAAATCCTGGCTTATGTAACTAGTGGACGAAACTGTTCTGGAAATCTTCGAGACAAAAAAAAAATGAATGGAGAGAGAGAGAGAGAGAGAGAGTTCCTTCTGCTTATGAATCATATAACGATATCGACATACTAAAGCGCTTCCAAATAGAGTGAATGTACTGGGTGTGACATGTGGTGCGAATGGATGAAATTGCTCTATCCGGCAACTAAAACTCCACTGAGCGGACCAGGTTAACGTGTATTTTACTTATCTTTGAATGACGAACTATTAAGCCCGAAGCGTATGGAATTATTTTCTGCGTGCGAAAAATAATGGATAAATGACTGTTTTTTTCGCCAAATAATAATAAAAAGAAAAACACCCTCTCAAAGTTTATTATGGGATATTTTTACAGGGCATAGACTATGACTTTTTGACAAAAGATAACTTTTTGCCGATATGTTCCCCCTTATTATGTATATCGTAGTCGATTTTCAATTGTTTTTTTTTTCATTTGAATACAATTAGTAATATTTAACAGAAATGTTGTAGTCATATTACTCATTTGGTGCAAGACCGTCATAGCTCAAAAAAATCGATTCCGAGATAAACGCGTTTAAAGTTTTAAATTAACAACCAACTTGTACGAAATGGAGGAATTCAAATAGCTCTCATGCGGAGTATATAAAAGATATTAATATGAATTTTTTACATAACATGGACTATGATGAAATGAACAATTCTACATCATTAACTCAAAAATCACGTTTTTTGAGTTATGACGGTCTTGCACAAAATGAGCGATATTTGAAAAACGACAAAGATTCGACGTGACTACGACATACATAATAAGGGGGGTTGTGCATAGTCGGCATTGCGAGGCCACTATTGCCAATATCAATATCATACCGTGGTGAGAAGAATATTGCGGCTGTAGCGAAAAATATGGCTGAAGACCATAACGATGCCGTGTACAGCATCTTGACCCCTCGTATGTAACGATTTGGAAAGGATGGACTGTAGGTGGGATGATGGTATAAACACGTGACCTAGGTTCAAGTCTAGTCACCGCCATCTACATTACAATCAAAGGTTTAAAGGCTTACAAATTCTAACTCGTTAAAGTATTGAAGCCGCCAGATTTGATTTTTGGGCTCTGCGACAGCTCAATGAAGATCCATTGTTTTCACGTCGAATTTTTTTTTTGTACAGGTTTAATAGCTGCATCAACAAACAAAATTGGCGCATTTGGGCTGATAAGGAAGCCGAAGATTTTTTTCCAACCAACGTTACAGAAATACACCGTTTGATGCCGTTTATGGGTTGATGGTCTCCGAATTCCTGTAAAAATAAGGCTGGCCTTGACATTACCGTCAATGGCACTTTTGTTGTGTGAAATTTATGTTTGTGGTTTTGGGTTTCAATGGAAACAAAATAATGTAGCTACACTTTCCTTCAAGCCGTTCTTTTAATAAAATGAAAGGTGGGAATATCATCTTTCAAATAAAAGAGAAAAAAAAAACAAAAAAAAACTTTCTGAACAGTATGGGCAGTTGGCTGTGGGCGTGGCCGATTTTTATGAAACTTGGCATGCAACTGTGTTTATTCTAGAATATCTTAAAAAATCTTACTTTCCCTTAACACCCCATGAATGAGGTATGGGATAGCTTCTCGCATTGTTATTAATTAACACGCTTTCTATTTTGAATTCGCAAAAAACGGCACCTACTTGTTTATCGACGAATGCGAACGTCACTGTTTGAGAAGCTTCTACTAGACATGCCGATTGACGCGACACTTATACTGCGAAGTTGATGTCGACAACATCGAGGAGACCGGCAATGAAAGAAAAATGTAGATGACTGGAGCCGGGAATCGAACCACGGATCTTTCACATGGTAGTCGCGTGTTCCAACCACTATGCCACGGCCGGTCCCAATCTAGAATATCTACATACCAAAAAATTGATATTATGCACAAAACCGTATTGCGTTGAATGGACGGTGGGTGGTGGGCGTGACCACTTTTGATAAAACGAGGCATACATCGTTTTACCCTACGAGAGGAGGGTGTATATCATTTGATACGACCCAAAAGTGTAACACGTAGAAGGTGTCATTTTAGACCCTATGTTTCTTTGAACCAAATTTGATTCATGACTTTTTGAGTCATGTCCGTCTGTCTGTCCGGCTGGTAGGCACGATAACTTTCGAAAAATGAAACCAATTGTTTTGAAACTTTGCATACGTTAATATTTTTTCAAAACTACTTACGGTATTGAAAATGGACTACACGGCCACGCCCCTTCTGGTACCTCCCATACATATGTACCAATCCAGTAATAATAAGTAAAACTGTAGCAGGATAAAGTTTTGGAGAATACAAAACTGATAGTCTAGCCACGCCCCTTCTGCTACCTCCCATACATATGCACCATTCCGCCCACTTTAGAAATCAAATCATAATATCAATATACGCAACGCGATCGTGCACAAATTCCGTATCCTGTAAAACAGTAGCAGAATAAATTTTTAGAATAAACTGGAAGTCTTGGCACACCCCTTCTAGTACCTCCCATACAAATGTACCACTCCGTCCACTTTTAAAATTGAGTAATAGTATCAATACGCCCAACGCGATCAAGCCCAAATTTAGTAAAGCTACAGCAGGATAAAGTTTTGGAGAAAAAACTGGAAATCTTGTCACGCCTTTTCTGGAACCTTTCCATTCAAATGTACTATTCCGCCCATTTTATAAATCAAGAGAATATCAATACGCCCAAATTCGGTATTCAGTAAAGCTACAGCAGGATAAAGTTTTAGAGAAAAAACTGGAAATCTAGTCACGCCTTTTCTGGAACCTCCCATTCAAATGTTATAACAGGATAACGTTTTTGAGGAAAAAACTGGAAACGTAGCCACCCCTTTTCTGGAACCTCCCACTCAAATGTACTATTCCGTCCACTTTATAAATTAAGTAAGAATATCAATACGCCCAACGTGATCGTGCCCAAGTTCGGTATTTCGTAAAGCTACAGCATGATAAAGTTTTGGAGAAAAACACTGAAAATCTAGCCACGCCTTTTCTGGAACCTCCCATTCAAATGTACTACTCCGCCCGCTTTAAAAATCAAGTAAGAAAATCAATACACCCAACGTAGTGCCCAAATTCTGTATTTTCTTAAGCTAATTTTATGTTTTTACTTTCTCACTTATTTTTATGTTAGAAAGTGTATGTGCAAAATTTGAAGACTTGTTCATATAGGGAAAAAATTATGCGATAAAATCGATTTGAATTGTATAGACGGTCGGTGGTGGGCATGGCCGATTTCAGTTTTTTTTTCTAAATTTAATAAATAAAATGCTCGGTGGCAACTTTCAATGATCTCGGACCAATCTTAATAATTTTTGCAAAAATGTTTGAAGCGATCTCACTGTGCGGCGTAGCGCGGCCAGCAGTTAAATGTAATTATCTTAGAAAATTAAATGTCACAAATTATTCTTTCCGATTATAGTAAAAATTCCGACATTTAAATCTATTTGGAGAGTTTTATCGAAAATAAAAAATAAATACTTTAAATGAATCACCATTGACGAGTTGGTACCTCCGCAAAGCGTATAGTCCTATTGAGCATGATATCCTTAGAGGAGGCAAAAAAATTTTAATAAGCCAGTTGACTTTAAAAGTAGATGGTAACTTTTCAAAATAACGTAAGGGTAAGATGAAATAACTAAGACTGCAAAATCTTGTCAGTGTCGATTCATTTTGATTTTGTAAAATTCATCCGAAACAAACTGATTGTTATTAAGTAAAAAATAGGTGGATCCCCCTATTGTGAAATATTTTCTACTATATTTTTAAACAATCCCCGCTATCCAAATTCAATTTGTCACCATGTTTTTTTTTGTTGTATTGGGAAAGGGTTATATTTGACAGGAATTATTTATATATGCTAGGTTATACATCACCTTGTGTCGAGAATCTCATGGCATTGGTTTCCTTTAAGATAAAACCTACTTATTATATAAATAATAACAAAATATTAACATGTTTTGTTTATTTAATTTGTATCAAAAGAATATCAAATGGTATAGGCAAGAGCCCGTTAATTTAAATTAAAGATATAACAAAAATTTAACATTAAGAAGTAGTTTAAGAGTATTCCTTCCTATACAGTTTCTAGTCACTTTACTGAGAATAGTTTACAATATAGTCTAGATGATAAGTAACAACTAGACACTTGAGTTTATTTCTCCTACTTAAGAATGGATGTTTGTATCTGGACCTTGTTTTTGCAATAACTCTACCAACTTTCGAAACTTCTTTTAAATCAGTTCCAAGGTCAATAGATAAATCAAATATCTATGATTACTTAAGAATATTTGAGAACAACTTCGGTTGAAGGACTTCATTTAGGTAAATTTCCTTTTTCCACATATATTTATCAAAAGACATTCGTTAATGGCCATTTAACATTTCCGGTGTCAAGAAACTTATCATATATGTATATTAAACCACATAATGCGCTATTTGGTTTGCATACCTTCTCTATTACTTCCGCCATAGGCTGGACAATAGAACACACAAAACGAAATGAACTATTAGATGTCAGTTACACTTATGTATACGAAGAATAAGTCATGTACACGAATTGCATCAGATAAAAGGAATTTAAAAAAAAAAAGTTTCACTCTATCTTGGCCACCAGTATTTTATCGTACGCTTCGGGGGTATTTAAACAAAAACTACGGATTGTGTTTGTGTCCAAATAAAGTTTGGGGCTACATACATACATACATATACAAAGGCACATATGTATACAAATATTTACACGTAAACATATGATATATCTCTAAAGGAGGTAACAAAACAAACACACTCAAAGTCATGCAAAATGTGAAAACACTTAATCGTGAGAGAGTGACAGAGAGACAAAGAGAGGGGATTGGGGTACAAACACACACACACACACGAGTACTACCTACGTATACGTAACGAGCGATAGAGATGTATGTATAGTAGAGAGGTGAATGTGCGACAAGAACTGTAGTTACAAATGGAAACAAGACAACTGTTAACAATTTAAATTAAAAACAAGAAGAAAACTTTAAGTTTCATTTAAACTTTGTAGGTTGCAGTTTTTAGTTGTTTCTCTATAACTTTATTCCAGATGAAAACAAAACAAAACATGGAAAGTTGGATATGCAATCAACAAAAAAAAGAAAACCGAAAAAAGTTGAAAAAGAAAAGCTGACACAAAACTGGCAGTAAAATAGGAAATTTTAACAAAAACTTAAAAGATTTTATTATTTACACTATAGCCAATATATGAATACGAAGGAAAATATTTACACACACGCACACACATTCATATACACGTTTATTGAGGCAGTTGTCGTTGTCAGTAGGGAAATTATCATTTATTAAAGAAAATTTTAAATTTTTATAGAATTTGTTAGCAGTCTTGCATTTAGTTTTGTTAAATTAAATTTGAATTAATATTGTAATATTCAAATAATCAAATATTTAAATATTAACAAATTGTTTAAATAAATATGCTGACACAAAAATATTTGATGAAATTTGATAGTACTGCTGCTCACTCATTATACGAAGACCACACACTCGCACGCACACACACACACACATACGGGGAAAACACATACAAACACAATCAAAAAAGTTTACCTCTTGTGGTGGCACATCATAGGTACGGGTACGTAAGTCCACTCGGGCATATGAATCGATGCATGGCAATATGAAGAATATACCTAAAGCGTAGTCAACGTAACGTTCGTTCGTTCGTTGGTTGTTGAGGTTGAGGTCCGTTGTTAAAGTCCGTTTTGTCATTGTGGTCATAATGGTCGTTGTCATGGTTGGAAAAAAAATAATTTAAAAACATTCAGTAAATTGTAATTATAATTTAGTTTTTTCCACTTATGAATAGTAGTGTAGAGCAAAGAATGAAAACAAAATTGTGTTGGTTTGTTATATTTACCGGGGCCCTTGGCGCCACCTTGCATTAAACGACCCAGCCGGAATATGACCGCCCTCTCGTATTCCTGCACGACCTGTAAGAAAAACAACAACAACACCACAAAGGATATATTGAAATGCTATGAAATATTGTAAAAAATATGAAGAACTATAATTAGTTATGATAGGAAAATGTTGTAGTTGGGTTAGAGAGTTTACATATCTAGTAAACAGTAGGTATGGTCTTTGGATAGTGGGGGAGTATTTATGAGGAGTACCCTATTATTATTAATTGCTGAAGAATTTGATAGTTTTAGTTCTCGGAATGGAATAACTAGATTCAAATCCTGGTGAAAACCCAAAGAAATGCAGATCGGCACGTACCAATTTTTCATTGATTATAAAGTTGCATTCGATTGTCCGATATGATAAAAACTATTAGATAGCTTGGGTATAACAAGAAGCGGTTATTCCTTACAACGTTCGATGGATTTCATATTCTCTGTGCGAAGCTATTGGACATCCGCTCAGTGTAATAAATGTGAGAAGGCGCAAATGTTAAGTATCGTAAATGATATGCTAGCACCAATGCGTCGTATAGAGTAGATAACAGAAGTTACTAAAGCTTATCACAATTGCTCTCTTAGTGGCGCTGGCAGTCTCAAGAAACTAGGAGCGGCGCAGTGGATTAGTAACTCACTCTGCTTAAACAAAACGTCTATAGCGCAAACACTAAGAAAAATTATTTTTACTTTACAACCCATGAATGAGATATGAGACAGACTCTCACCTTTAAGTAGCTAGCACACTAATGGGCACCCTATCCTCTCCTCTTCTCATTAATGATTTGCCTGTGACGAAATATCTAAGGCAACATAAAACAAACGCAACAATAAAAATAAAGACCTTTTTTGAGGACACTTTCCTTGCTTTGCTCACTTACTGACTCTCAGTAGCTGGGCGAAGGACGGTTTTGTTCGTATCAAGCGGTCAGTAAGAGACCGATTCATGTGTTACGTTTAACCCGAAAAAACGTCTCTCTACATAAGCAACAGTTTCACTTTTCCATTCATCAAATGATTTTGAACTGGGTTTATTTTGTAGCATTTACAATATAAATGTTGTACTCCGTGGCGTATGATTTACGTGGAATATTACTTATGATAATCATACGCCACCATATAGTATTTATGTTATGTCAAACAAAAGAGCCTTAAACGTGACAAATTCCCCTATATGATACTTACTTACTTCAAATCGATATTAAATTATTATGGCATGTAACTTGACAAAACGAATGATGCAGAACTTCTTCTTTTTGGGGCTACTTTCACGTGCAGTTCTCAGAATGGAGTCCCAAATCAATGAACTGAAAAATGGTGTACTGTGATGTCAACGACGCCCTCTAACGTTATCATGATTATGTTCAAACTGTCTACAGTAGTGTCAGACAAAACCGAACGCACACACACACACATATATTAGGTGTTTGTGTTTCTGTTGTTGCTTTTCCAATGCTCAAGAAGAGACAGACTGCTTTGAATTAATATAGCTCCACGTTCGTGTTAATTGCCGTACGTTTCTGTACGAAAAAGACGATTATTGCCGGCCTCGCGGACTATGGGGAGCCTGGCACAGATCTACAGAGATGATGCCTCTTTCAAATTGGAGAATGTCTTCGATTAATATAAAGCTGACATTATTGCCATACAGCATGCGTTAGACGGGACAGGGACAAATATGATATAAGTACTTTGACATATTTTACAGCTGTCATGCAGAAAGTCTCGTATCCGGATGTGAATTCATAGTTGGTGAGAGATTTAGACATCTTGTTTCCCGGTTTAACCTTGGCCGAATAGGCGGTATTTACAGCAAGTCGAAATATTTGTACTTTCCGCTGATTTGTGTACACGCCCCGACGGAAGACAAAGTCGGTGACATTAAAGATGCATTCGATGAGCGCCTGGAGGAGATATATGTCCGCTGCCCTGCACATGACATTAAAATTGTTCTGGGAGAATTTAATGCTAAATTTGGAAGGGAAGATGCTCATGGTTCACTAGTCAAAAAATTCAGTCTGCACAACAACACCTCCGATAACGGATTCATACTGGTTAGCTTCGCGTCGGCAAGAAACATGGTAGTGAGTGGAACCCGCATAAAGATATCCACAAGGCAACCTGGATACCTTCCGATCAAAATACAAGTAATCAGATTGATCACGTGGTAATTGATGGAAGGCATGTTTCAAGCGTTATGGATGTGCGTGTAATGCGCGGTGCAAATATTGACTCGGATCACAAACTAGTTGCAGCCAAGGAACGCACAAGATTAAATAGTGCTAATAAAACTCGCAACCAAACGCAAAGGAAGCTAGACATCACAAAGCTGCATACCACCGAGATAGCCAATGCCTATTCCAGCTAACTCTCTCAATTACTACAAACAAACCACCCTAGTTCTGATGTTCCCGACACACAGTGACAGCATACTGCGAATTCTATGACCACTGCCGCAACCACCGTACTTGGTTATGAAAAAACACGCTCAGACAAGCCCTGGTACGATGATGAATATCGCGAAATGTCTGAGGAAATGGATGCTGCATACAAGGCAAAACTGCAGCCAATGGCGACGCGTGCGGTGACGGAGCGTTATAATGAGAAGAGTAGGAAGATGAAACACCTGTTCAAGCGGAAAAAGAGTCTGTGGAAGAAAAGGGAGAGCCAGGACATCGAAAACTACAGGGATAGAGGTGAAGCCCGAGAGTTCTACCAAAAGGATAAAAGCAAAGGTTTTGGAACAGGGATCCCCATTTGTAGGGGCAGAATTACAAATCAGTTAACGGACACACAGAGTGCATTTTTTACAGAGCAGAGTTACAAATCAGTTAACGGACACACAGATTGCACTGTAAATATGGAGGGAACACATTCGTACTCTGCTCGCTTCCGAAGGTAGCATAAGTGACGAAATCACACAAATCATAGATTGTCTACCACCGAGCTAAAACGAGATCCGCACGGCGATCGCAAGGCTTAAAAATAATAAAGATGCCGGAGCCGATGAACTACGGGCAGAGGTATTTAAAACCGGCGGCGATAAGCTGGCAACATGCATGCACTACCTCAAAAACACAATTTGGCTAAAGGAATGCGTGCCCGACGATTGGAATCTGAGTGTTCTATGCCCTGTGCTTAAGAAAGGGGATCCTAGTGTGTGTACCAACGGGATTAGCCTTTTACCTATCGCATACAAGGTCCTAGCTAGTGTGTTAGGTGAAAGACTAAAGCTCATTTTGGCGAACCTGATTGGACCTTGTCAGTATAGCTTTAGATCTGGTAAATCTACGACCGACCAGATATTCACACTACGACAAATCCTGGAGAAGACCCAAGAAAGGCAGATCGACACATACCATCTGTTCATCGACTACAAAGCTGCACTCGACAGTCCGATACGACAGAAATTGTTAGATGCTGTATGAGTTTGGTATCAACACGAAACTAATAGGACTTTGCGGGATGACACTGACTGACACGAAGTCTTCAGTGAAAATTGTCAAAAACCTGACAGAGCCATTTTCTACCAAACGAGGCTTTAGACCAGCCGTGGCATGATCGTTAGAACACGCTACTACCATGCGGGAGATCCCAGGTTCAACTGCTAACTCCAGTCATCTAAAAAATAATAATAAATACATTTTTCTTTCATTGCCAGCCCCTCGATGTTGTCGTCAGCAACTTCGCAGTATAAGTGTCCAGTCAATCGGCCAAAAAAGTAAAATCTTCTCAAACAGTGACATTCGCATTCGTCTATAAACAAGTAGGAGCCGTTAGTTGTGAATCTAAAGCGTGTTAATTCACAACAACGCGGGAAGCTATCCCATACCTCATTCATGGGGTGTAAAGGGAAATTAAGTAAGTTAAGTGTTCTATGTCATTTGCTTAAGAAAGGCGATCCAAGTGTGTGTACCAAATACAGCGTGAGCAGGCCTTTACCCATCGTATACAAGGTCCTGTTGACTGTGTTAGGTAAGAGACTAAAGCTCTTTTGATCGAACATGGGTTAATCCTGGCAGGGTGGTCAGAGGCCTAATAAATCTACTACGCACCAGATATTCACACTACGAAAAATCCTGGAGACGAACCAAATCATGGCTGATCGTCACGTACCATTTTTTTTGTCGACTATAAAGCAGCATTCGATTGGCCGACCCTGCGAAGCTAATACGACTTTGTGGGACGACTGACCGACACGAAGTTTTCCTGAAAAATAGGCAAGAATCTGACTGATACATTTTCTACCAAGCGAGGCTTCCGACATGGCGATAGTTTGTCATGGGTTTAGGCAAAACTTATTAGATGCCATGGATGAGTAAGGTATCCCTGCGAAGCTAATACGACTATGCGGGACGACACTGACCCATTTTTGAAACAAGCGAGGCTTTCTGTCATACAATCTCTTTAACATTCTAAGAGAGATGACCTTCGATGATACAGATATCATTGGACGAAGATTGTGGCATGTCACAGTGGCCATTTCAAGCATTGGGAAGAAGTCGGCAGAAGTGGTTGTGGTAATAATTGAGGATAAAACTAAGTTGTGCTCTTCTTTTGAACGATGCGTTAACGTTGACAACTTTAGCTTTAAAGTTGTAGTAATTTTGTCTTGACTCCGCCGAAAATAAAAATAACAATGCCAGTGAGGCATTTAAGAGGCGAGTATTCATCGCAAACCATTGATTTTATGGGCCAAACCAAAAACTCTCTCGTCCAACAAAGATCAATTCGTACCAGGCGCTGATTCTACCTGTGTAGCTCAACCACGCGGAACACTGTGTGATAGCACGAGCTCATGAAACTGATTTAGTAGAAAATTACTACTAAAAATATTTGAACTCAGCTTCGTTAACAGAAGAGTACCGTCGTCATATGCATCATGAGCTGTATAAAGAAATTGACGCAGTCAAGCGCGTCTAAAAAGAATGAAAGCATAAGTTCGAACATGTTGACTGAATAGATAAAAATACTTTAGCTCAAAATGTCTTTAGAAATAGAACCGATGGTTGGCGCTGGAGGGAGGCAACAAAACTTCGTTGGATGGACCATGTTATGGAGCTGTTATCTAAAATTGTTGTTACGAACTATCTGTGGAGTTCAAATGAATGATAGACTTTGAATTATGTACAACATGCGTCAAGTGATAGTTGAATATAGGTTGTTCAACTTATGACTTCAAAAATCCAAATTCTCGGGCTTTTAGTATTGCAGATATTGCATTTTTACTAATGAGGTTATATGGGCGTGTCCAAACCCATCGATCCGATCCCACCTATTTTGGTATGAATTAAGTATTGCAATTTTAAATGATTCCGTATAAAATTCCAAGTCGATTGTAACAGTATAACAGTTCACAAACATTGCATTTGCAAAAAAATTATCCTATAGGCGGAGCCACACCCACTTGAGTTTTCAAGGGCATACAGCCACATTCTGTAACAATTTCAAGAAGATCGATCCATTCGTTTACGCGTTTTTAGCAGTTTTCCCTATTTAAGCTCTAAAACACTTTTGCAAGCCCTCTCTGCCTACAAATCGAATATTTAAAATACGTTTTAATTCATGTTTCTAGTCATCAGTAACTATCAAACCGATCGCATCCATTTTATTTTTTGGAATAAGTATATTTAGATCAAGTAAATTCATACCAAATTTGAATCCGTTGACTACAATACTTATGTAAATATTGTGTTTTTAAAAATAATGTCCTATTGGCGAGGCTAAGCCCTCTTCATATATCTGGATGTTTAATTAGTCCATTTTCACACACGATCATATATTTACTTCTGTAATAATATCAAGAAGATTTTTCCCACTGTTTAGATGTCTATACCAATTTCCAGTCTTCTAGCTCTTTATAAAACTTTTGCCACGCCTTCTCTACCCATATTAATATAAAACCAATACAAAAAGCTAAGTTATGCTATGGCGAACAGGACAGGAACAAATTTTCTTTATGTATATAGATTTTGATATAAGTTTTCCATTATATAATGATACTACTTACTTTGAAGCAAACAATTAAACTGAACGGCAATGTCAGTATTACCAAAGCCACCGATATAAATATTAATATTGTGCCACATGTTGAAGATTTATCCACAATATCCTCATCCGCTGCAAAAAGATAACAAAAGAAAAGAAGTGGATACAAAAATATCAAAATTATTAGTTATCATAGAAAACTTAAATGAAGAACTATTTTTATATACTCTATAGATAATTAAAATACTAGTACATATGTATACGCTGATATTAACAATACAAATTTTAATTATCTTTGTAGCAGTTAATGCCACCACTCTGTCGTTTTCCTGTGCACTTCTATAGTATTTGTGCACACATATATATGTTATATATCTAGAAATCATCATTGTTGCTTTCCACCACTACTGCAAATACACGCGAGCGCCACCCAGAGCATCAGGTGATTTATGTGAACACTGCGCACAAGGCAAGTGCATCAATCATGTGCATTCAGCGTAT
>OZ035883.1:38056783-38297808 GCA_964034835.1 Muscina levida
GTGCATTCAGCGTATAAGTAGTGCATCAATCACTTACGAATATGAATTGTAACTCTACGTTCGTTCTTTCTTCTATCACCTGAAAAAAAGCGAGGAATCCATTAAGGATGTACAATTATTATTGCTGAATAATACAATACGCACGAGTATAAGTGAAATGACACCAACCATAGATGTACATATGTATGTACTCTATATACACAGAGATTCATACACGAGCAAAGAATGACACAACGTAACATACATACATAGGATAAACTAAATAAATGAAGAAACGCAGCAGACACAATGGTGTCCTTTGAAAATAAAGAAATACCATTGTAGAAAATAGAGCGAGCGCAGGCATTCATATGTAAGTTTTCAACTCATAACAATAAAACATCACTTGAGAAACACTTAAGGTAATAGCTGATAATGTATTACATAGTAGTACATGCTCGTGTGTTGTGTATGCATGTGTGTATGTATATCTCTAGCTACATTTATACACATGCTAGAAATGCTTGGTGTCTGTGTGATTTCGCAGAAAAAAACGAATTTGCTGGCATTGCATATAGAAACGCTAAAACAAATGTTGTTATGGTGTTGGTGAATCAACTTTAAATACCAAATTCATAAATGGGACACGGAGCGTTCATGCATATATGATGTATGGTTATATTTGATATTTGGCATAGCATTTGTACTTGTTTGAATTGGGTATGTAGTTGATGAATTTGCTTTCAAAACTTTGCGTTGCATATGCAGGTTTTTTGTAAATATTAAATAACACAGTACAACACATGATTTTGGAACTCTATTCTGAGAACAGCACTAGAAAGTAACCCCAAAAAGTAGAAGTTCCGCATCATTCGTTTTGTCAAGTTACATGCCATAGTAATCTTTATATATAAAAATGGTGGCAAAAATGTATAGTAATTCATCAATAGAGAACGGCTGGACCGATTTTGCTCAAATTTTTTTTCAGTTATTCGTAATTGCCAGGAGAAGGTATGTAAAAGACAATTTTGGGAAAATCCTAAGGAAAAGCCGGAAAATTGGAAAAACCGAAAATTGCTCTTTTGTATGGAATTTTGTGTGCAATTGTTACGAATGATTTTTTGAATGGAAAAATAAAAAATTTTGTTGGAAAAGTCGGAAAATTCCGGAAAAATTCGAAAAAATTTAATACTATTTTTCGACGAAATTTTGCTTTTTGTCGTACGATGTGAGTTTTGAACGATGTAACTTGCGAAAAATTTCGGATAATTATTCCGAAATTACTTTCCGAATGGAAAAAGAGATAAATTCTCGGTGGAAAACTCGGAAAATTCCGAAAAAATCGAAAAATTTGATTTTTTTGGCAATATTTTGCATTTCATCGCCTGATTTGAGGTAAATCGCAAATTAAATTTTTGTCGGTTTCGAATGGAAAAATAGAAAATTTTAGTTGGAAAATTATGGAAAATGCCAAAAAAATGTCTCTTTTTTTTCGACAAAATTTTGCATCTTATCGTATGTTTTTGTAATTTTGGGCGATGAAAATGTGAACAATTTCGAACAATTATGACTTTTCGAATGGAAAAATAGAAAAAATTCTTGGCGGAAAACTCGGAAAATTCAAGAAAAAAATCTAAAGATTTGCATGCCTTCGACAAAATCTTCCATTGTATCGCTTGATTTGATGATTTCAGACGACGTAAAGGTGCAAAATTTGTTGTGTTGCTGAACATTTTGGGATTATTGTGAAATGTATAAATATAAAAATAGTGTGAAAAATGTATAGTAATTTATCAAGAGAGAACGTTAGCCCAGTGTACTCTATTATTTTTTTCAATTGTTCGTAATTGGCAGGAATTTTTTATGCCACAAAATTTTGGAAAAATCTTTAGGAAAAGCCTGGAAATTTGAGTGCAATTGTTACGAAATGGCTTTTCGAATGCAAAAATAGAAAATTATTAGGAAAAACCACGGAAAATTTCGGGAAAGCGCATAAAATTAGATTTTTTATCGACGAAATTTTGCAGTTTTCGAAAGATTTGATGTTGGTTGGAAAATTTAACGAGATAAATAATATCTAGTATATATATAAAAATTGTGTAATAGTAATTCATATAGTCATTTATCAATTGAGAACGGCTGGACCGATTTTGCTGAAATTTTTTTTTAGTTTTTCGCAATTGCCAGGAGGGAGAAAATTTTGGGAAAATCCGGGAAATTGGAATAACCGAAATTTTGTGTGCAATGACTTTTCGATTGGAAAAATAGAAAAATGTTGTTGAAATATTCGGAAAATTCCGGAAAAATTTGAAAACTTTAATTTTTTTTCATCGAAATTTAGATTTTTGTCGTATGATTTGATAGTTTTGGACGATGTAACTGCGAAAAATTTTAGATAATTATTCCGACATGACTTTCCGAATGGTAAAATAGACAAATTCCTGGTGGAAAACTCCGAAAAATTTGGATTTTTCCAATAGGACATGGTTGTTTTTAGGGAAAGTTATTTACTAGACTAATGCCTCCTATTAGACAATCGATCTTTGGACGACGGACGCGTTGTGCAATAATTAGTCAGAACGTCCGTAATAATCAAACGCAAAAGTAACGTACCAAAAAAATGATTGGAGACGTGCCCATATTGCACAGTTTCGCGCAGCACAATCACCACCTCAAATTTAACAAAATGTTACTAGAAGAAGATTAGTCGTAAATATTGCCCTTTGATTTTTCCAATAGGACATGGTTGTTTTTAGGGAGGGTTATTTACTAGACTAATGCCTCCTATTAGACAATCAAACTTTGGACGACGTACGCGTCGTGCTATAATTAGTCAGAAAGTCCGTAATAATCAAACGCAAAAGTAACGTACCAAAAAGATGAATGGAGATGTGCCCATATTGCACAGTTTCGCGCTGCACAATCACCACCTCAACTTTAACAAAATGTTACTAGAAGAAGATCAGTCGTAAATATAGACCTTTGAATATGATTCCACCATCGCACAGTGGTTCCGTCCATAGGCCAAAAATCAAAAAACTAATCACAAAGTATTAAAATAAAATGTAAACAAATTATTTCTTAATTGTCCAATCTTTATAATGGTAAACCTGATTCTTCTGAAAATCTAACGGGACTTTTTAAAAATAGAACTTAATCATGAACATTTGTCTGCGCTGTTGTACGTTGTTCGAATAATTTAAAACAAGAGTGCACTTCAAAACGGATTGCTCATTGCATAAGTCTAAAAAATTAAATTATTTGTAATGGATTTTAAAATTAAAAGTATTTATTTAATCTCCACAAATTTATAAAAACTAACTTGTTTTGTAATTCTTGTCAAATTATTGTTCTAGGTAATGTATTTGTTTGATCCTATTTTGTGCGTCTTCATTATGATTATTTAGAGTTTTAGTTGTGTTCCCCCCAGATCCCCCTTTAGGTCTCTTTTCCATTGTATTTGTCGTAGTCTTAAGGCAATAAAAGTGTTAAAGTTTGTTGCGGAAATTTGCGGATGTGCGTGTAGTTTTTAATATACTAAACCGTCTTCTTATTAAATCCTCAAACTTAGGTAAGAGGGTAAGTATAATTTCATAAGTGAAAAAGTGTAACGACCCAATTATCTTAAAACCAAATTTGTTTAAAGATTTTTTAAGACGATTGTCCCATTTCCGTCGGTCCGGCTGGCTGGCCGGTTGGCTTGCTGGTTGGAAGGATAACTGATGGGCATGATAATTTTAGTAAACCTTAACTGATCTTAATGAAAATTTACCAGTTTTAATATTTTTCAAAATGAAGTTACGTTATTGTAAATAAGCAGAATTGCCCCACCCTTTCTGGTACCTCCCATGCAAACTTACCTATTTATGGATATTTCTTCCATTACTTCCAAACGAAGCACTACATGATCTTTCAACTTTGGCGGACTAATAATCTTATAAAACCAGGAAAAACTCCAGAAAATCTGAACTTTTGCCGCGCCCCTTATGCCACCCCATTGTATATAAATGACCTAATGCCACATAATATTCCCACAAGCATATTTTTTTCAGTCAAATTTTTTCCAAGGAAAACTTAGGGATGAATACGGACTATGTTGCTCTACCGCTTCTGGAATGTCTTATACAAAATTACCAACATATTTTTGGGAAAATTAATATTTCTCTCATTACATTTAAACGAAAAACTGGAGTATACTTGAATGTGATCAGTTGGATTATCTTGTAATCCGAAGCAAAACCTCGGAAAACCGATATATTAGCTTCAGACGGTTTTACATACATATCATTTTTATAAGAGCTATTGAATTGAACATTTTATAACTTTTGTTAGTTTTGGTACATGTCTGTAAACTTCTGGCCATACGACCGAGAGTCCTATTCCCGATCGTTTACGCTACATAAGTAATTTCTTTTTCAATTTCATTAACTGGAGAGTAAAATAATGTCGTACATAGGGTGAGGGTATTTATCAGTCAGTTCACCTCATTGAAATTCCTGTACTGGCTTAAATAGTTTTAAAGAGCCCTGCTGCACATTTCAGCTCTGTACTACCATTAGAAGTATTTTTGGCCGCGCCTCCATACAAGCGGATCCACTGTGCATCGCCTACAAAAATCTTCGCTGCGTTGATATCGGTTCATTGACTGTCGTATGCCAGCATTGCAATGCATTGAAGTTACAATCGGAAACTCCCGGATAATGCTGCGCTGATGGCAAGGTAAAATTGCCGTTTTGACTCATCCTCATTGGATCAACCCGGCAACAATCCGAGTTAAAAGGTAATGGCGTCTCATTACACAGTGGAACAGTGAAAAAAACGCACGAACGTAGTTATGCAGTTCAAATAGTATTTCTGGAGCTGAGTAAACCCCTAGCTCAGTTAAAAATATTTTTTTTACTTTTTTAAAATAGGTCGCATAAACATTCCTCCCATTTTGCTCGAAATTACTTCTACACATTCAGATTCAAGGGCAAATACATCATCGAGCTGGCTCTTTGTTACCACTACCAAACGAAGATCATAAGTTCCTTCAGATCTATTTCGTTGGTGATTCGGCGATCGAACAAATTTTCTGCATTGGATACAATTATACTTGAATTTTTCAGAAAACCTGTTTCCGGTTTATTCGAAAAATACCTTTTTCCAACAATTCGGTTTTCGAATACATGATTTAGTAGATTTAGGATATTTTAACTTAACATATAAGTGCAATCTATATGATGTACTCACAAACTTTAAAGGCGTTTTCTGTAAAATTTTCATATTACACATACCTTGGTTTAGAATTAAGGTATCCATTTGATCACATGCATGTTGATCACCTTTTCAAAATATCTACTGGCGCTTTGTAATGGCCAAATTCCTGTTGATGTTTCAACTGGATTGATGACGTTCCCGTCAAATTTTTTCAAAGGAGAGGAAGTCCTTATCCCTCGAATTTCTATTATTCCAACCGATTTTCCCTTACAATTCTAGCGATTTGGAAATTTGTGGGATCAATCCTGAATTTCTCAGTTTTTCGCGTGTTAGCAAACTGTCTTCGTTGTTTGTTTTAGCGAAAAACATTGTTTATTTTGTTGTGAAGAGCGGCCTTTCACTGATTTTGATTAAATTCAAATAAGTCACATTAAAATTTGAACTTTATGTGTTTTAATATTACTTTGGAGTTTATATGAACGCGTAAACTTGGAGCGAGACGAAGTTCGCCGCGTCAGAAGTTGTATGGCAGAACAACGTTTGCCGGGTCAGCTAGTTTAATATAGATTTGAAGTTAGTGAGTATCGTATAGGGGAATTTCTCACGTTTTAGGCTCTTCTAGGAAGCTCACTACTCCTGACCTATGACGTCAACAGTTTATGGTCTAGTGATAGTTTAAGCATATAAAACGTTTGAAAATTGAACGAAGTGATCGCAGTTCAAATGAAATTGAATTATTTTCCTCTCATATTTAAGACACTAACACAATCGTGTGATGTCTTGTGATACCTTCCATCGAAATAGACCTGTGGGTCATGAGAATATTACTTTTCTTCATATTTGGGGGAACCACCATCATAAATTCATCCATAAATCGCTGCAATTGTCAAACGCTTCGGTATTTTGCGATCCGCAGAGTGTCCGTCACACAAAGTTTGGATAACGCTTCCTGAACCTGGTCCATACATTCAAGTTTTGGTGGCCCTCCATAGAGTTTATTGCTGAAGACTATTGGAACATGTGGCATCCGTTATATTGGAAAGCGTTTTTTAGCTCATGATTTGTATGACGACGGTACACGCCGTTAAAAATTATGGTTCCAAAAATTTTTCGGAGTATTTTTCTTTCGAAGATTCCCAGAGCAGATTCAACCGCATGTTTCATTACCCAGGATACTGTACCATATAATAAGACTTATAGAACCAGTGTATTATAATGTTGCATTTTTGTTCGTGGAGAAATACCTTTGCAATCAATTTTTGTTTACGGCGGAGCCAATGTAGACGAAGTCATCTACCACTTCAAAGTTTTAGTTGGTAACGTTTACGCAGCATCCCAAACGAGTAGACTCTTTTTTTTGTTGAAACAAAAATCTTAGTTTTGTCCTCCTTTATCATCAGACCCACTTTTTCCGACTGCTTCTCAATGTTTGAAAAGGCCGTAGTAACATCTTGCAATCTTCTTCCAATGATATATATATCACAATCGTACACAAACGGCATGTGACATTTAATCGAGATAGTATAAGTCATGTTTTCTGCGGTTTTCACATCATCATTATCTCCATTAAGATGTTAAAGAGATCGCATGTCAGACTTTCTATCGACCTGTGTCTGAAGCCTAGATTTGTTGAAAATAGGACTGTCAGATATATGCCTATCTTCACTGAGGACTTCGTATCGATCAGTGTCATCCCGCAAAGTCGTATCAGCTTCGCAGAGGTACCAAATTCAGCAAATAGTTGTTGTCGTATCAGACTGACGAATGCAGCTTTATATTCGATCAAGCGATGGTAAGTGGCGATCTGTAGTTTTTGCGTCTTCTCTTCTGTGAATATTTGGTCGCTTGTAGATTCACCTGATCTAAAGACACTCTGATAAGGTACAATGCTTTTTGCTAAGATGGGCTTTTGTGTTTCACATAATACATAAAGAAGGAGAGAGGGGAGGGATAGAGGAATGAGAGAAAATCGTGGAATCACAATTGTCATCGTGGCCCAGTTAGTCATGTAAAGCACCACATGAAACATATTAACTCGCCTACACGCACTGCGGAGAGAGACTCTAGGTCTTCTATTAAACATTCGCCTAAGTGTGTTAGCCTCCTACAGTCTAGAGCGGGACAGCTACAAAGCAGATGTTGCATCGTCTCGGACTCCTCCTCGTCCTTACACACACGGCAGTAGTCTGCTATGGATCTATCGCATTTACTTACCAGGTGCATGATATTGCTATGGACAGTCTCAGAGACCGGCTGTGGCATGATGGTTAGAACACGCGACTACCATGCGGGAGATCCCAGATTTCGAACATAGAGCAGTATAATAAATAGAGGTACTAACTCGCTCTTTAAAATTAGGTTCCGATGGGAACTTTTCTCTTTTGAGGGGAAAAATTAGCAAATATGAGGAGAAATGTGTGAAAAGAAGAAGCATTTTGCATGTATTTTGTTATTGAAATTTGTAAAAGAAGGGAGGTTGAAAATAAAACATCCGCTTGGAGCACAGTTGGTAGGGCTCAGGTTTCGATTCCCGCCTCCAGTCATCTACTTTTTTTTCATTGCTGGCCCCTTCGATGTTGTCGACAGTGACGGTGCCGTTAGTTATGAATCTAAAACTAGAAAGCGTGATATTTCACAACAGCTCGAAAAGCTATCCCATACCTCATTCATGCTGTGTAAAGGGAATTTAAGTTTTTTTTTAGGTATCAGAGCACTCCAGCGCAGTCCAAAGCACACGACATAGAAATCTCAGATTCCAATTAGCAAGTACGCATTATATTAGTTGAGTGTAAGGCTTCCCATAGCCTTACGAGGCCGGTTATAACCGTTTTTCCACACAGACACAATAGACAGTTTTCACGATCCCGAAAGTTTGGTTTGATTCAAAGCAGTCGGTTTCGGCTTAAGTGTTCTGAAAGCAATACCACACACGCTTGTTTCGCATTCACCGTAAAAACAGACACAAGAACAAACAGAGAAACAATATCCAATGGTTGTTGGGAGAGCAAAACAAGCACACCACTATTGTTGTGTGCGCGCACATGGTTTTGCCTGCCACTGCACTGGTAAAAACAGATCCCACCTTAGTTAGTGCCCACACTTGAATCGCCTTTCTAAACCACACGACATAGAAATCTCAGATAGCAATCAGCTAGCACCCATTCAGTGTCAGACACGATCGGTAATTCAAACGTTCTCGAAAGTTTTGCTTGATTCAAAGCAGTCGGTTTTGGCTTGAGTGTTATGTAAGCAACACCACACACGCTTGTTTCGCATTCACCACAAAAACAGACGCAAGAACAAACAGAAAAACAGAGAAACGTTGTGCAATATTTTCACCGAATAAAAATCGGCAGCGCTGACGTTTTTTGTGTGCGTTTGGTTTTGCCTGCCACCGCTTTAGTTTAATTTCGTTTATGAGCTGGTGTATGCTTGTTAGCAGGTTGTTGTTGTTGTTGTTGTAACAGTTGTTGTTGAAAGTAACTGGAGTGATAATTCTTTAGGCCGATTAATCGGCACTCGATCGGGCATCTAATCCGTTTATCGTAACATCAATTTTTGTTATCTCTGTTGATTGTTCCTTTTATATATTAAAGATTTGTGTCCAGGTATGGTTAGATGTTGTGTAGAGTTAGCAGGTCATCTTCGCTGGCGTTGAAAAGCTCTGCCGTCAGTCCATCGACAACCACGTATTTGTTGTTTTTCAGCCGCACTAACTTCGTTTTTCATTTTTTTGCGTTCTGACATTGTATTCGTTATGCTATGGACATTCTAGTCCGCCATCGATTTTGGCTTTGAGAATGGACAGAGCATATCTGCTACACACTTTGTGTGTCGGTGACCATCTGTGTGCTTACAGATGAGGATTCTTATTCCAGAATCTTCCAACTTTTCGATATTCTCTCTGTTCTCCTTTACTTTTACCGTTTGGTAAGGCATTTCGTCTCATCTCTCTCCCACTTTATTGGAGATGAGTCTGAGCGTTGTTTTTCATACCAAAGTTCGTTGCGGCAGAGGTCATAGAATGTCCAATACGTAACCACTGTGTACCAGAAACATAGGAATTAGGGACGTTTGTTGGGTGTACTTGAAAGAGTTGGTTTAGAATAGGCATTAGCTACCTCGGGTGTATGTAGCATTGTGATGGCTACCTTTTGTGCCTTTGGTTACAAGCTTTTACCGCAATGCTTAATGTCGTGCATACTTGGCTTCAACTCGACGTAGATCGGAGTTTTTATTCTCACCACGCATGACATGCAAGTCTATGACGCTTGAAACATGCCTGCCATCGATTATGACGTGATCAATTTAGTTGCATATCCTTTGATCAGGGAGTCATCCTTGTGAATATATGTGTGTGCTATCACATATGAACTTTCCTTGTTTCACATATGCAACTGTTGAATACTATCATCCCATAACCCTAGATATTTATAAATTACTCTGTCAATGTTTTGTTGTAGCTATAGACCTTGCAGACCTACACTATACTTATATATACATATAGTGTGTCATTTTAGATTGAGACCAAGTGTTTAACCAATTTAATCTTTTTTCTTTCTTTCAGTTGTGGCTGCTAGCAGCACTGTTGCTATAGATATTCTCATGCATAGTGTCATAAGTGTCGGTGTCGGTGTCAGTGTTTGGAGAAATATAAAACCAAAACGACAACAACGACAACATACTCTAACATATAACACGAAGAAGGAGGACATTACAAAGGATCATCATCATTACCACACTGCAAGTAAGTACACACTCACTCGTCGGTCATAAGTATATACGTAACAACTTGTAAGTTGAGAAAAAGAAAAATATTTATCAAATGCATGAAAATGTTAGACATGCAGACGCATATTATGTACATCATTAACAACAATAGTGGTAAAGAATAATTACAAACAAGAATATATGTAATAGGGTGTTCTTTATGCGACATGTTTCTTTACATGACGTTGTGTTGCGGTAAAGAAGTTTGGGTGTAGTTTTATTAACCCCAATAATAGTTTAATAATACACAGTACAACATTTTTCAGCTCATTGATTTGGGACTCAGTTATGAGTCTCAAGGTGGATTTTTAGCACTTTTTCTATTTTCTATAATACGGTTATAAAGGGTGGTTAAATTGTAAGGGCCGATGTTGACACACCTAAGCGTCAAGTTCTTTTCTGCATTTAATTTGACATTTCTTAATATCAGACTAACTCAATTTGAACCATGAAAAGATACACAATCGAGCAAAGCGTTAAAGTTATTCAGGATAATTATGAAAATGGGCGTTCAAATCAAATTACATATCGGGCATTTTGAGTACAATCGGAAAAATCGTACAAAAATTTGAGCAAACCGGGTCTGTAGATGTGAAAACATCAGGGCATGCGCGTACAGGTCGTGCTGCAGAAAATATTGCTGCTGTACGCGATAGTGTGGCTGAAAAGCCATCTCGTCGTCGTGCCCAACAATTACACCTCTCACGCTCGTCGTTGATGAACATTATGCATAAAGACTTGCATTTACACGCTAACAAGGTGCAATTGACTCAATAACTAAAGCCTCTGGACCATTCCAAACGTTGCCAATGGTCAGAATGGTGGCAAGAAATGGCAACAGTGGATGATCAACTTTCGAAGAAAATCATTCAGTGATGAGGCACATTTTCATGTCAGTGGATTCGTCAATAAGCAGAATTGCCGCATTTGGGCGAATGATAATCCAAGAGTGATTATCAAAAAACCAATGCACCCACAAAGAGTGACTGTTTGGTGCGGTTTATGGGCTGGCGGCATCATCGGGCCGTATTTTTTCCAAATCGAGGCTTGTCAGGCAGTTATTGTGATGTGGTGTTCGCTATCGTGAGATGATAACGAACTTTTTATGACCCTAATTGGAAGATATGGATGAGGACGATATGTGGTCTCAACAGGACGGTGCTACTTGCCATACCGCTAACGAAACAATGGCTCTTCTGCGCGACAAATTCAATGGCCGTGTTATCTCACGTCGTGGCGATGTCAATTGGCCGCCAAGATCATGTGATTTGACACCGTTGGACTTCTTTCTTTGTGGGTATTTGAAAGAAAAGGTGTACGTCGATAAGCCAGCAACAATTTAAGAGCTAAAGGATTAGATAATTCGGCACATTAACTGCATAGAACCTCAATTATGCCTCATCGAAAATTTGGACCATCGGATGGAGGTGTACCGCCAATATTATCATAAGAAAAAAAAATTATAATATTTTCCTAAATAATTTGTATTTATTCAAAATCAACATCGGCCCTTAAAATTTAACCACTCTTTATAAGTTTTTTCCATTTCAGGATATATGGGAGGTGGGCGTATCCTTTGAGATAATTTGATATAATTCAACACAGTGGTCAGTAATGTATCAGAGACAAATTGAGACAAATTTGGTTTAATTCTAACAACAATTTTGGAAAATGCTAGTTTTTTTACATTTCAGGATATATGGGATGTGGGCGTGTCCTTTGAGATAATTCGATATAATTCAAAACAGTGGGCAGTAATATATCAGAGACAAATTTCGGCAAATTTGGTTCAATTGCAACAACAATTTTGGAAAACACAAGTTTTTTCCATTTTAGGATATATGGACGGTGGGCGTGTCCTTTGAGATAATTTGATATAATTCAACACAGTGGTAAGTAATATATCAAGGACAAATAGAGGCAAATTTGGTTGAATTACATCAACATTTTTGGAAATTGCTGGTTTTTTCCTTTTCAGGATATATGGGATGTGGGCGTGTCCTTTGAGATAATTTGATATAATTCCACACAGTGGTCAGTTATATAACAAAGACAAATTGCGGCAAATTTGGTTCAATTCCAACAACAATTTTTGGAAAATGTTAGTTTTTTCCATTTCAGGATATATGGGGGGTGGGCGTGTCCTTTGAGATAATTTTATATAATTCAACACAGTAGTCAGTAATATATCAAAGACAAATTGAGGCAAATTTTTTGGTTCAATTCCAACAACAATTTTGGAAAATGCTAGTTTTTTCCATTTCAGGATATATGGGATGTGGGCGTGTCCTTTGAGATAATTTGATATAATTCAACACAGTAGTCAGTAATATATCAGAGACAAATTGTGGCAAATTTGGTTCAATTCCAACAACAATTTTGGAAAATGCCCGTTTTCTCCATTTCAGGATATATGGGAGGTGGTCGTGTCCTTCGAAATAAATTCCATATAATTCAATATCACAGACAAATTGAGCCAAATTTGGTTCAATACCAACAACAATTTTGAAAAATTTTAGTTTTTTTCATTTCAGAATATATGGGAGTTGGGCGTGTCCTTGGCCCGTTTTTCACAAAACTTTGTTTTTTTCTTTTTTGTTTATAAAAGCAATATGTAAAAATTTTCCTTCTTTTATGATACCTCCTTTTTTTGGCCTCCGTTTGTATGAGTAACTTTTGGTTATAACTTACACATGAGTTTGGGACTCAATTCTGAGAACTGCACGTGAAAGTAGCCTCAAAAAGAATAAGTTCTGCATCATTCGTTTTATCAAGTTACATGCCATAATAATTTAATATGGATTTGAAGTTAGTAGTATCGTATAGGGAAATATGTCACGTTTTAGGCTCTTTTGTTTTAAAGGATTTTTGTTTCATAAAACTGGTCTAGTCGTTCCTGAGTAATGTCAAACAAAAGAGCCCTAAACGTGACAAATTCCCCCATACGATACTTACTAAGTTCATATCGATATATCTCTATTCCTAGATGAGACCCAGCGAAACGCCGGGACATGTATAACTTTCTTTTGACCGAAATAACTTTTCCCGACGGTTTTATCCCATCCCTATGTGGGCTTTCGCACTGTCTTATTATTGAAGCCAACTAAATAAATGAAGCAGATGTTCTTATTTTTGCGGCTACTTTCACGTGCAATTCTCAGAATTGAGTCACAAAACATTTATAAAGACATTCCAAGTGATTCGTTAAAAAAGTTAACACCAAATTTTATGGGGGTTTTTTTTAGATAACTATAGAGAATGGGCTTAGGTTACTTTGTACCTTTTTAAGTCATAATCTTTAAAGTGAAAAAAATCTAAATAATATTATAGTAAAAACATAAAAATCTTCACTCATCTACTTTTTGAAAATGTAAGTATAAAAAACACCCTAATATGTATGCTACATAAGTTTATAAATAGTCTTAGAAACATATTTATGTACATATATACTTATATATGTAACAAATACCACACATAAAAGTAGCGATCACGTTTTTCGTACCCATACTTATGTATATTCACATATGGACAACTCAAAATGTATTTGTCGGAGGTCATGAGAGTTAATTGAATACACACCGATGACAACCACACACACACACACTTATGCATATTGCTGAACTTTACCCTATATTTAATATTCTATATGTCAGCATAAATGTGTTAGTATTATTGTCATTTTGTCGGTCAATGCAATACTCACTAAGTAATTGTTTTACTACGTTGACCATTATTTTTATAACTTAATAAGAATCTTTTTCGTGTGCGTGACAAGCAAAGCGTACATGTGTCACTTCTAAGCACTGTGGACAATTTGATTCCAATGGATTCTTTATGGGTCAGTTCGAATATTTGATGAACCGTAATAGCTATAATTTACTTATAAGGAAGTATTTCGAAAAAGGCAAGACAAGACTATTTAATATAGATACGTTAATTGACTCATACTACATCAGGGTGGGTGGCAAAACTCTTTCAGGTTAAGGTAATGGGTTAAGAGAAAAAAAATACACACTGAGTTTGTTATATTTAAATTTTTTAATATCGTACATTTGTATGTAAAATTTTGAAATACAATAAATTAAATACAAACAATTTTACATTGTACATTAAATAATGTATTAACATGTTATTTGTATCTATTACAAATTATTTGACATTCATAACTATACCAGCAGACAAGGTTTTTTTTGTCATTTTTATTATTTAACTTATACAACACGTAGTTACTAATCACTTCTAACTATAGACCTAAACACACTTCTAAAGCTCTATATTATTGTCTCAGAGGTGTAGTTGTTAAAACACGTGATTTCTAAATGCTTCCACAACCACGACAGGTGCCAACGAAGCAATTAGCTATGATATTATTAATGGTATGAGCAAATATGTCCTACGTACTCAGGATGACGTACTCAGAATAATAAAATGCTGTTTGCATTCTTATACTGCATAACTTGATTGATAGCTAACATTGTGCCGCTAAAGGCTGAAGGACTAATGTATGTGAATGCTTCGCCACAATCTTTGGTTACACATCTGCAAAAACTAATTATTGTTTACCAATTATATTTCTTTTTCTATACTAAGTAGGTCACACACTGGTCCCTTGGATAATTTAACTGACAACAATAGAAGCGAATTGTAACGCGTCCTACTTTAGTTTGAAGAGTTTGAGTGTTCACTATACGAAGATATCAAAACTGTTAAATGGTGTACTCACTTAAACATTGTCAGGAAACCAAATGGATGTTAAAAGGAAGGCCTTAAAAAGTTATATGGTGAAAATTCTGACGCGGCCGTATCCTTTTAAAAATGAATCGTACAAAGACAAATAATAAGAACAACTAAGGCTGCATCAGTTTAAAATATCTAAAAAATTATTTCTGCCAATCACAACTGTTGTTAAAATGTAGGGAAATTGTCTTATTACTATGACAGTGAGAAAATGCAAATTTTGAAAGACTTATTTTCTCATTAATGTGGGCAATTGACAGAAAGGACGTGTTCGAAATGATTGAAGTAGCACCTTACATACAAAATAAATGTTTGTAATCGGATGAATGGAATATCGTGATAAGGCACATCTTAAAACTTCATAAGCAGTAGGTACTAGGTCAGTATAGTAAAACTACCAATGCGATTGGCGTTCTTCCCAGGCCAAACTTTTTTTATGACCTTTTATATTTGTTGTTCATCTTGATGCTTATTCACTTAATTTTACAGCTAAAACTCAAGAAACACTCAAACTCATTTATTCTTAATCGTAGCTAATGCTTAAATAACTTATTTCTATTTACAATCCATGTAAAAAATTAAGTTGGGACGGCCGTGGCATAGTGATTAGAACACGCGACTATCATGCGGGAGATCAAAGGTTCAACTCTTGGCTCCAGTCATCTTAAAAAAAAAAGAAAAATGTTCTTTTATTGTCGGCTCCCCTCGAATGTTGTCGACAGCAACTTCGCAGTATTAGTGTCGAGTCAATCGGCATGTCTAGTAAAAGCTTCTCAAACAGTGACGTTCGCATTCGTCGATAAACAAGTAGGTGCCGTTAGTTGTGAATCTAACAATAGAAAGCGTGTTAATTCACAACAACTCGAGAAGCTATCCCATACCTCATTCATGGGGTGTAAAGGGAAAGTCAGTAATTTTATCGAAAGAAATCATACACAAATTGTAATTTGTCGCCTATTTTCAAAACTTTACCCCAATAACTCCAAATTTCTGGCCATATATAGGCTGTGTCATCTGTGATAAGTAAAAAAACTACTCATTGCTGCTGTATTGAATGTCGACCCCCACCCAGTACTGTACTGGTAGGGAGTTTGTATGTATGTATGTATGTATGTATGTATGTATGTATGTATGTATGTATGTATGTATGTATGTATGTATGTATGTATGTATGTATGTATGTAATACGTATGAGTAATATTAATTAAATGCGGATTTAATATTAATCATATCCACATCGTTCTAATATTGTGGATTTATGGTTTAGTAACACAATACAAAATTTTTCAGCTCATTGATTTGGGACTCAATTCTGAGAATTGCACGTAATAGTAGCCCTAAAAATAAGAACTTCTGCATCATTCTTTTTGTCACGTTGGCTGCATTTATAATTTAATGGCCATATGAAGTTTTTTGATCAAGGTGGATTTTTTTTCAGACTTTTCTCCAAAGAACATGTTTCTTTGGGGATATCTTAAAATAAAAGTTTTCAACATGTATTAATTTGTATAGTATATCTCATGGAATCGCCTCAGCTATAAGTGCTGAGTTATTCCACTTTTAAACAAACTTTGGGAACACGGAGCGAAGGGTACTAACTTAGCATAATTCAAAAATCCGTGTGCAAATTCATATCCATAGTGCCGAGTACTATCTCTATAGAGGGCTACAGCGAAATGTTTGGATTGGAATAATGTTCCATTTGATGTAAAAATACATGACGAAAATTTGAGTAAGATCTGACCCAAAGAGGTTAAAGGTCAGGTTCTTAGTAAATTTTTTTTACTACAGCTCATGGTTCATCCGAATCCTAAACTCGCTGTTTACGCAAATGGGTCTATATATTTTGCGGAGTATTTTTCTCTCAAACACCAGCAGATGATCGGCATCTGCCTGTGTAAGCACCTAAGATTCGGAGGCATACAACAGGACCGGTAAAATTAGTACCAGGTACAGTTGCACTTTGGTGGTTCGGGATAGGGTGGTGTTTATGAAGTGCTCGCGTAGTCCAAAGAAACACCTGTTGGCGAGCACTATTCTCCGTTTTATTTCAAGGCTGACACTGTTGTTTTTGTTCATGGCTGATCCGAGGTAGATAAATTCATCATCCACTACCTCAAAGCAATAGTTTTCAACGTTCACGCTGCATCCCCAACGGGTGGACACTTTGTTCGATGATACCATTAACTTCGTCTTGTCCTCAATCACTGCCAAACCCATTTTCGCTGACTCCCTTTCAACAGATGAGGAGACAGCTGTTACCTCTCGCATCGTTCGACCGATAATGTCGAGCAGCATGTGGCTCTTAACACCTATGTTGAACAGTATATATGACAAACCATCACCCTGTTTAAGACCTTTCGTCGTATCGAATGGTGCAGATAGATCCTTGCCAATCCGAACAGAGGATTTGGTATTCGTAAGGGTACACCGGCAGAGACGAATTATCTACCGAACTCAAACATGGCTTCGTATAGTCGATGCCTGATAGGCCTATCGAAGGCAGCTTTGTATTCGACAAAGAGGTAGTAAGTGTCGATTTGCTTCTCATGGGTTTTCTCCAGAATCTGCCGTAGTGTAAATATCTGATCCGTCGTGGATTTGCCTGGTCTAAAGCAGCACTGATAAGGTCCAATCAGGTTTTCCACAATTTGCTTTAGACGTTCACACAGCATACTAGACAGGACCATATACGCAATCGGTAAGAGGCTAATTCCACGATAGTTTTTACACTCACTACGGTCACCTTTTTTGTAGATTGGACATAGCACACGGAGATTCCAATCCCACTGATGGAAAATAAAAATTACGTCTGTATTTTCATAATTTTTTCGAAATTATTTCAATTGTCAACAATAAATAATATATCGTCAGCTAAAATGCAAAAGGCCCTAACAAACAGAAAAATAAAAATCGACGTTTTGATTGATTATGATGTATTTGAGCAGGCTCCAAGTCCACACAACATTTTAAAGGACTGTGATCAAATATAGAGATTTTATTAATGAAATTCAGTAGGCTCTTACTACAAGTGTGTTCTATAAAATACAAAGTTTTTGGCTTCTATGACGATATGTAACTTTTTTTTAAATAACATACTTCTTTGGATTCAGAATGACCGATTTTATATATCGTTGGCTTACTACAATTTCCATTTGAACAAAGAAATACATATATGGGGTCGCACTCTTTAGATATCAGTAAAACACAAACCCACTGATCATGGTACTCAGGTACGCGAGGTCTATGCTCACCGATGATCTAACAAACCGTATTTTCTGGAGTCCGTTTGTATAAAAATAAATATTTGCTGTAGTTGAAATTGCGTAAAGATGTGGACCGCCCTTTTGTCCACCAATTTTTGTTGATCACCTTGTTCACACATTGCCTAGTTACCTTACATTCTACACCTTCAATTTCCCTGCCCCTGGTTAGGATATCTGTTTACACCATTTCATTGGTTAAAGATCTAATAACCCCCAGGTTAGTTTAGGTTACTTACACATCACACTCACAAAACAAAAACGATGATGCTTAGCAAACATTTGGTCATAAAACAATCGAACAACCGCAAAAGAAAGAAAAAAATCAACACAGGACATCTAGCAAAAAGAGCAAACACGCAAAAAAGGAACAACAAACCGCAAAAAGAAAACAAACACAGATAACAGACAATAGCTTACGTGTCGGTGGATTTATGGGCACTATCGTGGCTCTTCTTTGGTCCATAGCGGACATTGGTTTTGTTGTGGGCTGCTGCATAGTTTGCTGCATATCCGTTGGTTGGCTTTGTAAGTAAGCAAGGGGCTTTTTAAGCTGGTCCAATATTTGAAGTTAAACAAAATATGTGTGAATCCAAATTGTTATCTGCTGATAAGCAAGAATGCGAGACTATACGAAGGCAAAATTAGTAAAATCACCGGAATCAATAAGGGCTGTGTGTGTGTGTGGCGGAGGCTGGAGGAAACTTTATTATTGTTTTGTGTTTCTTTGTTGTTTTGTTTTTATTGTTGTTGTTGTGTCCTTGTAATGTTCTCACTTGTCTGTGAGTTATTGTTCAATTGTTTGTCGGCGTTTTTATTTGTTTAATGCAATGTGTTATTGTTTTTGCCGCCTGTTTTGGGGTTTATTTACTCATTTGCCTTTGCTCACAGGATTTTTAGGCTCCAATCGCCGAAGGAACACACACGTTCTATGTGTTCGATTGTGTGTTTGGTGAATCTTGATTTGGCAGATATTCAAAAACTCGTTAGGTGGTTAGGTTATGTGTAATTGAAGTTTAAAGTATAATTGATTGGTTTTTACATAAATTATCAGCTACAATTTGGCACTATCACCGTATGTATCATATAAGGCAGTGTGTGAATTGGAATTGAATTGGAAGTATTTGTTAATAATAAAAAATTGGTAAGAAATTCTTCAATCCTATAATGTTTTGTTTCTTTTTATAATCTACTTTGTGTTATGTTTTTGTTAAACATTCCATTAAATTTCCGTTTTCTTTCAATAGTTTGACCATTGCCTGCGGCTTTTATACTTTCGTACGTTTGCTTGAGTTTTTTTTTTTCGTTTGTTTTGGTAACTTGACCGTTAGACCGTTCGCTTTGTTTGTTTGTAACCGTTTTAGACAAGTCGGTGTCGTATTTGAAACTGCTTGACTTGTTTCAATGCGCTGCAACTAACTCATATTAATGGCTGCCACGCGGCTTCGTAGCCGGTGAAAGCATCGACTTCGACATCGACATCGGCATCAGACTTCTCGGCCAACTCAAAGGCTACCCCAACACAACATTTCTCAATGAAGTTAATTGAGTTGGTTGTGTCGACACATTGTCGCCTCACATTGTGTTACTGTGTTGTGTATCTGCTGCGACTGCTGCTGTTGTCTAGCTTTGAGTTTCTTGCAGCCTTGTGATGTTTTAGCCTGTCACTCTCTTTCTCTCTCTCCCTCTGTTGTTTTTGCTCTTTTGTGCAATGAGTACATAACTCGCTGGCACTCTCTTAGTGTGCTTAGAACTTGAACTCTTATGTTCACATTGAATTGATGAAAACTCTTTTTCAGTTTTTTATGCTTTTATTCATAACAAAGCTTTTTCCGTTAATGCATTTAATTTTATTTAAATCTAAAAGCTTCCTTCCCGTTTCAGTAACGGTTACTGTGTACTTCCTTTATTTCTGCTGTGCTCAATTTTTATCGTCCTCACAGGAAGACGCCAAGGAAATGTCTTTTAATTAAAGCTTAATGTTTGTTTGTTCCATTAGTTAATTAATTGAGGATGTCAAATTATGATATAATTTGATGAGGAGGTGGCGCACAGAGGATGTCATCTCCCCCAGCACTTAGCATGAGCATAGATTTGGATTTGTTATTTTTTGTATTTTTTAGTACTATTTCAGCGGCAGAGCAAATTAGCGAATTAGTTAATATGAATCCTTTTGGTGGTTTAGTCGACAACTGTGTGCAAACATTAATTAGGGAGGCTGTGGGTATTTGCAAAAGCCACAAGTAGGCAAAGTTTGATGGCATGGGGGTGTGTGTGTGTGTGTTTGTTACGCTTGGTTAAATCAATCAAAAAGCTATTTGGGCCAGCAGTGTAGTCCTGCGGAATGGGTTAGATTTACACAAGCACATATACAAGCGCCTACAAAGTTTATAATGGCGACAGTTTATGTCTCATTATAAAAGTGATCAATTAACTAGGGCCTTGCGCTTTTCACTTTGATGAGACAGTTAAGTTACTTGGCACACGATGAACTTTAACAAGAAGTGAGAAAGTTTTAAAAAGAGAACAATTTACAATGAATTTGTTGCATATACTTTTTTTGAATACAAAATAAGCGAAGATGATCAATAAGTTTAGCCAACTGTGCCTCCAATGAAATGGAAAAGGATCCAAAAAACCAAGTAAAGGTCTCAAAAAGATATACGGATTACTTCTTAACTTAATTTCCCTTTACACGCCATGGATAGGATATAGGATAGCTTCTCACGAATGCGAACGTCACTGTTTGAGAAGCATTTTACTAGACATGCGGATTGACTCGACACTTATACTGCGAGGGGGCCGGCAATGAAAGAATAATGTAGATGACTGGAGGCGGGAATCGAACTCAGGATCCCCCGCATGGTAGTCGTTAAAATTAAGGATATTAGATAGCTCCAAATTCTTTACAGAGTGCATTTATACGTCTTGGAGGCTCATTGATGGGAAAAGACTAATTTATTAAGTATGATACAACTCACGGTTCGATAAATGTAGCTGGGAACCGACTGGTATAAGCAGCACTAGGCAGAGAGTGCTAATTCTAGTAGAATGTCAAAATTCGATGATGACGGCAGAGCTAACACACTGACGTCGTATGATGACTAATTATGTAGCCAAGACGAGTTGTTGTAAGTGAACCAGGAAGTTTGATTGAGCTTTGCAGTTGATTATACAGAGTCGGTTTCAGTTTCACTTGAAGTGTATGGTGCATAGCCTTTGCCAGATCTTCGAACCTCATACTGTAATGGAGTGGAATGGAGTCCAATGACGTTTATGGAAGTAATTTACTGCAAATAATACTGATGGATGTAATGTTCGGAGGAGCAGTGACGTTGTCGAAGTAAGTTGATCGAAATCGCCTATGAATCACGAATGGATGAAGCCAGTCGGATGGGGAACATTGTTCCTAGCTAGTAGGTGGCAACATTGAGCATTAGCACTCTTTCCATAATTGGGTAGAGAGTTATTGTTCTATGATGTTCGAAACTGCTGGTCGTCTCTTGAGGAGATAGCGAGACATTCGACGATTACCCTTATATGGGTTCCAGGACATGGGGACATATATGGTATATATGGTAACCAAAGGGCCGATACGTTAGCAAAGACCGCCACAACCATGAACTTGGGCGAAATTAACATAACGGTCTCATTGGGATCCTCTCACAAGGGGGAAGCAGCTAATTGCGGGGAAACTGAACGTCATTGCTGAGCAGAGATGGGTGGGAGAACCCACTTGCACAGAGACCAAGCAATTTGGACTGCAATGGATATACAGAGGACACGATTTGTGCTGAACCTGTCCAGAGTCTACCTGAGGAACATCAAAGCTGTAATAACCGGTCACTGGCCGGTTGGTAAACACGTTATGAGGTTGAAACTACCTTACAACGATTTTTGTAGAAGCTGCAATGATGAGAAATAAGAGGAGACCACGAAGTATCTTCTATGACACTGCCCTGCCTTTGGTGACCTGAGAAATGAAAAGCTTGGTCATCAAACACTTCTAGACAATACCTGTCTATCAGTAGGCAATTTGCGGAACATCCATGCCTTCATCAGAGCAACCAAATGGCTTGATAGCGACTTTGACCTAACAAAATAGAAATATTTGGTGCGAAAATTTGAAAATGATATCACAACAGGGCACATAACTAGGACCAATGTTAGCTGTGTTAAACGTGGCTGCCGAATAGACCTAACCTAACCTATTGTTCTATGACGCTATACATATTCTTGATGCCGTTTGATTCGTTGGTGAGACATTTATCGTAATAAATTTAACCTTATTTTAAGCAGGGGACACGTATGCGGGCCTTTACAGCGGTAATATAGTATGTTCTAGTGGGGTGGAGCCCAGCAACATAGCAACATCTCCGATTGCGGATTCAAATTGGTTAGCTACGCATCGGCAAGAAACATGAGAGTAAATGGAACCAGATTACCACACAAATATATCCATAAGGCCGTCTAGATGTGATGCGTGATGGAAATATAGACTCGCATCACTTCCTCGTTGCTGCCAACGTTAGCACGAGATTCAGCAGTGTCATAAACTGTGGTAACCAAACGCAAAGGATGCTAGAGATCATACGACTGCATATCATTTAGATAGTAAATGCCTATTTCAACCACATTTCAAAATTACTGCAAACAATGGCAACATATTGCGCGTTTTGTGACCGCTGCAGACTTTACCGTTCCGCGGTGGAAAACACCAAGCTCAGACAAGTTCTGGTACGATGAACAATGTCTTGTATTGTATGAGGAAAAGCATGCTGCATACAAGACAACACTGCACTCAATGGTAAGGAGTGCTAGGAGGTGACGATACAAGCCAAAGTACGCACGACAGAAAGCAGAACGCTCATAACTAAATTCACGGGAACCTAGACATCGTAAGACTGAATACCCCAATATAGACAATGCTTATTCCATCAAACACTCTCAATTCCTGTAAACAAACGCTCCTCATTCCGATGTACGTGACACCAAGTGGCACTCCAATGCAAATCCTGGTCCAACTTTAAAAGTTGCGTATTGTCTGAAAGAAGGATGCTGCATGCAAGGAAACAGGTCAGTATGAAAATTACACGACTGAAAAACAGGAAAGTTTCGTGTGCCGATACACTGCCAACAGAGGTATTCATAGCCGGAGGCGATGAGCTCTTGAGTTCTATGCCCTTTGCTTAAAAAAGGAGATCCATGTTTGTGTATAAACTACCGCGGGATAAGCCGTTTAACCATTGTATGAAAGGTCCTGTCGAGTATGTTGCGGGAGGGTGTAACATTTACTTTCTTAACCAGTACAGAAATTTCAGTCTGTTAAACTGACTGATAAATACCATCACCCAATATAAGATATTGTTTAAGTCTTGTGTTATTGCAATTAACCGATTTGTAATTAAAACCAGTTAGAAAGTTTCAGTCGGGCAAACCGACTTACATTTACCCTTACACTCAGTAAAATAAATAATTTTCTATTATATTGATATTATTACTCGACTTCGTAAGTGGGCGGAGTGGTACATTTGTATGGGAGGTACGAGAAGGGGTGTGGTTAGGCTTCCAGATTTATTCTCCATAACTTTATCCTGTTATAGCTTTACTAATTACTGAATTTGAGCACGATTGCGTTGGGTGTACTGATATTATTACTACATCCCTAAAGTGGGCGGAAAGGTACATTTGTATGGGAGGTACTATAAGGGGCGTGGCTAGACTTCCAATTTTTTCTCCAAAACTTTGTCCTGTTATAACATAACAAAATACAGAATTTGGGCACGATCGTGTCGAGTGTATTGATATTATTGCCTTATTTCTAAAGTGGGCGGAGTGGTACATTTGTATGGGAGGTACCAGAAGGGGCGTGTCTAGACTTCCAGATTTTTTCTCCAAAACTTTATCCTGCTTAAACTTTACCAAATACAGAATTTGGGCACGATCGCGTTAGGTCTTTTAATAATATTAATCGATTTCTAAAGTGGGTGGTACCAGATGTGTATGGGAGGTACCAGATGGGGTAAGTAGTTTTGAGCAAATAATAACTCGTGCAAAATTTCAAAACATTTGGTTGCGTCTTTCGAAAGTTATCGTGCGAACCAGCCGGACAGCCACCAGACAGACAGACGGACATGGCTCAAACGACTTAAAAAGTCATGAATCGAATTTGGTTCAAAGAAACCTAGGGTCTAAAGTGACTCCTTCTATGTGTTACACTTTTGGGTCGTATCAAATGATATATACCCTCATCCCTAAGGGTGAAGGTATAAAAATGGTACAGGACTTAAGGTCTCCACATCATGCTAACAGGATCCAGTTTGCTAACGATATGCTAAAGCCCAGACTTGTCTCCAATGGACTCTTTTATTTGCGAATATCTAAAAAATAAGGGGTTTTAACAGCAACCCAATGTCTCTTGAGGAATTAAAGGAACTTATTCGGGAAGAAATTCGAACATTTTATGAAACATTCTTTAGGGCGTCATAGAAAATTTTCGATCCCGGCGGCAGCAGTGTAAAAAAATAAATCTCTAATTCCGTATTTTCATAATAACTAAAAAGGTCTTAACTCATTTCCATATAATGTTTTTTATCTACGCTTGAAATGTAACAAGACTACATAACGTTTCCAATGCCATTTTCCTGACA
The DNA here is from genome assembly GCA_964034835.1 of Muscina levida. NCBI lineage: Eukaryota > Metazoa > Arthropoda > Insecta > Diptera > Muscidae > Muscina > Muscina levida. Next base: position 38,081,382 of record OZ035883.1, read on the forward strand.
TACGATAGGTTCTCTCTCTTGTAGCTCTTGGTATAGAGTGACTCTATTAAAGTACTGCATATTTTCAGGGAGTACTTTCTGTTGCTCAGTGTAGTTGTGCAATGACGAATCAGATTTGCAGAGATACCTATTCTGAATTATGCAACATATAACTATAAAAGGATATCCATAAGATTTCGCTAAATAACAAGTCATAATTTCCGTTCTTGTTGGTTTTTCTAAAGAGTAAGTCAATTTGTTTCATCCACAGTTGTGACAGTATGCAATGCACGTAATATCATTACATAAATTGACAACATTTCAAAATTATATTTTAAGATTTTTCATATTTGCATTTGCTTATGTATATGAGTCTTTCACTATACATATAATATCATGGTAGAATTTGTTGTATATACAACTTAGATGTTCCTAAATGTTTTCAGTTATCCTTCCTTCTTTCAAATTTTGTATACTATGCATATGAAAAGACTTTTAGATTGCATCAACTGGAAAATAGAATCACTTCTTAAGGCATTTTCCTCCTAAACTCCAAACAATTCCCAAAAGAATGTTATGCTTTAAAATGTATGCCCAAAAATCTGTGCATAAAATAAGATTTTCTTTGAAGTGGCGTTTAAGTCTGCAAGGCTAAGATTGGCAACAATACTGATTGTGGCTACACAACACAGCTTTAAGGATGCAACTGGAATGCAGTTTTGTTATCATAATAATTTCCGTAAATATTGCATAACTTCCTATTTCCCTGCTTCACTTTAACTTTAGCATAAAGTTTATTATACAACTTTCAAAGGATGTTCCACTCTATATAACAGCATACAAGCAACTGCAACATTAGTTGTAGAAGTTGCACTTATACATAAACACACACCCACACACACTTGCGGCAAGTACAAGTGAATGAGGTAGGTGGGTGTGTGGCTGTGTACAAGCAACATGAGTATATGGATGACTGGTATGAAAGAACTTCAAACGATATTCACACACAAGAGTGAGTGACATGAAAAGGAAAAATGAATTTATTTAAATTAGCCTAAATGTAGCGGCTGGCGTTTTGTTTCAATTCCATTAGAATTCTTTATTAAAGAACAGGCACCGGAAGGAAGAAAGATAACTATGGACGTGGAAAGATGAAAGGATACATTAGTAGTACACAAAGTACTTTAGTAAAAGATTAGATAAAATAACTAAGATGTATAGAGAGAAGTTTGTTGATATCAATAGAAACAGAGTTTACATTAAATAGGGGGAGGTCATATGAAGGATATTTCAAAATATCCTTAGGAAATCTTGTCAAGAATCTTGAGGACTATATAAGAAGGTGGCTTGAACATAACGTCTTCGTTAAAAAGATATATAGAGGCCACTAATTATAACTACAAACTAATAAGTTAATTAGGTTTGAAGTCAACATTTCCAAATTTAAGATATGGAATAGTTCGAATATTTGTAATGTGTTTAATATGTTTAATGATCTTAAAGTTTTAATATTTTTAATATTTTTTATATTTTTAATATTTTTAATATTTTTAATATTTATAAAATTTTTTAATATTTTTAATATTTTTAATATTTTTAATATTTGTAATATTTTTAATATTTGTAATATTTTTAATATATTTAATATTTTTAATATATGTAATATTTTTATTATTTTTAATATATTTAATATTTTTAGTGTTTTTAATATTTGTAATATTTTTAATATTTGTAATATTTTTAATATTTTTAATATTTTTAAAATTTTAAAAATTTAAAATTTTAATATTTTTAATATTTTTAATATTTTTAATATTTTTATTATTTTTAATATATTTAATATTTTTAATATTTTTAATATTTTTATATTTTTTAATATTTTTAATTTTTTTTTTGTATTTTTAATATTTTTATATTTTTTATATTTTTATATTTTTTATATTTTTAATATTTTTAATATTTTTAATATTTTTAATATTTTTAATATTTTTAATATTTTTAATATTTTTAATATTTTTAATATTTTTAATATTTTTAATATTTTTAATATTTTTAATATTTTTAATATTTTTAATATTTTTAATATTTTTAATATTTTTAATATTTTTAATATTTTTAATATTTTTAATATTTTTAATATTTTTAATATTTTTAATATTTTTAATATTTTTAATAAATTAATTTTTTTGAATAATTTCAATATATTTAATATTTTTAATATTTTTAATATATTTAAGTATTTTTAATATATTAATTTTTTTGAATAATTTCAATATTTTTAATATTTTTTATATTTTTGTTATTTTTAATATTTTTAATATTTTAAATATTTTTAATATTTTTAATATTTTTAATATTTTTTATATTTTTGTTATTTTTAATATTTTTAATATTTTAAATATTTTTAATATTTTTAATATTTTTAATATTTTTAATATTTTAATATTTTTTATATTTTTAATATTTTTAATATTTTTAATATTTTTAATATTTTTAATATTTTTAATATTTTTAATATTTTTAATATTTTTAATATTTTTAATATTTTTAATATTTTTAATATTTTTAATATTTTTAATATTTTTAATATTTTTAATATTTTTAATATTTTTAATATTTTTAATATTTTTAATATTTTTAATATTTTTAATATTTTTAATATTTTTAATATTTTTAATATTTTTAATATTTTTAATATTTTTAATATTTTTAATATTTTTAATATTTTTAATATTTTTAATATTTTTAATATTTTTAATATTTTTAATATATTTAATATTTTTAATATTTTTAATATTTTGATTATTTTTAATATAATTAATATTTTTAATGATGTTAATATTAGTAAATTTTTAATATTTTTGATATTGTTAATGTTTTTAATATATTTAATATTTTTTATATTTTTAATATTTTTAATATTTTTTTTATTATTAATATTTTTTACATTTTTAATATTTTTTTTATAATTATTATTTTTCATATTTTTAATATTTTAACATTTTTAATATTTTGATTATTTTTAATTTAATTAACATTTTTAATGATATTAATATTAATAACATTTTTAATATTTGTTGATATTGTTAATGTTTTTTATATTTTTAATATTTTTTATATTTTTAATATTTTTAATATTTTTAATATTTTTAATATTTTTAATATTTTTAATATTTTTAATATTTTTAATATTTTTAATATTATTAATATTTTTAATATTTTTAATATTTTTAATATATTAATTTTTTTGAATAATTTCAATATATTTAATATTTTTAATATTTTTAATATATTTAAGTATTTTTAATTATTTAATTTTTTTGAATAATTTCAATATTTTTAATATTTTTTATACTTTTGTTATTTTTAATATTTTAAATATTTTTAATATTTTTTATATTTTTAATATTTTTAATATTTTTAATATTTTTAATATTTTTAATATTTTTAATATTTTTAATATTTTTAATATTTTTAATATTTTTAATATTTTTAATATTTTTAATATATTTAATATTTTTAATATTTTTAATATTTTTGATATTTTTAATATTTTTAATATTTTTAATATTTTTAATATTTTTAATATTTTTAATATTTTTAATATTTTTAATATTTTTAATATTTTTAATATTTTTAATATTTTTAATATTTTTAATATTTTTAATATTTTTAATATTTTTAATATTTTTAATATTTTTAATATTTTTAATATTTTTAATATTTTTAATATTTTTAATATTTTTAATATTTTTAATATTTTTAATATTTTTAATATTTTTAATATTTTTAATATTTTTAATATTTTTAATATTTTTAATATTTTTAATATTTTTAATATTTTTAATATTTTTAATATTTTTAATATTTTTAATATTTTTAATATTTTTAATATTTTTAATATTTTTAATATATTTAATATTTTTAATATTTTGATTATTTTTAAATTAATTAATATTTTTAATGATATTAATATTAATAACATTTTTAATATTTGTTGATATTGTTAATGTTTTTAATATACATATTTAATATTTTGATTATTTTTAATATTTTGATTATTTTTAATATAATTAATATTTTTAATGATGTTAATATTAGTAAATTTTAAATATTTTTGATATTGTTAATGTTTTTAATATATTTAATATTTTTAATATTTTTTATATTTTTAATATTTTTAATATTTTTTTTATTATTAATATTTTTAACATTTTTAATATTTTTTTTATAATTATTATTTTTCATATTTTTAATATTTTTAACATTTTTAATATTTTTAATATTTTGATTATTTTTAATTTAATTTACATTTTTAATGATATTAATATTAATAACATTTTTAATATTTGTTGATATTGTTAATGTTTTTAATATGTTTAATATTTTTTATATTTTTTATATTTTTAATATTTTTAATATTAATATGTTTTTCATTGTTCGGTTTAAGATCTATTCTTTTATTGCTAATAGAATTTGTTTTTACAAGAGTTGTGTGAAATGGATTATGTTGACAGCTGGCAGGGCAGATAGCTATTTCGATGGTTGCCAAACCATCATCATCAGTGCCGTTTGCTGTGCCTTCTCCACTCATTATCACAACCTTAAGTGTTAAAAGCTTCACACAATCAATGTGAAGCTCACACACACCGGTGCGAAAATGGTATCAACGAAGACAACGTCAACACAATCCACACAATCCATTTTTAATATTTGTAATATTTTTAATATATTTAATATTTTTAAAATTTTAAAAATTTAAAATTTTAATATTTTTAATATTTTTAATATTTTTAATATTTTTAATATTTTTAATATTTTTAGTATTTTTAATATTTTTAATATTTTTAATATTTTTAATATTTTTAATTTTTTTGTGTATTTTTAATATTTTTAATATTTTTAATATTTTTAATATTTTTAATATTTTTAATATTTTTAATATTTTTTATATTTTTAATATTTTTAATATTTTTAATATTTGTAATATTTTTAATATTTTTAATATTTTTAATATTTTTAATATTTTTAATATTTTTAATATTTTTAATATTTTTAATATTTTTAATATTTTTAATATTTTTAATATTTTTAATATTTTTAATATTTTTAATATTTTTAATATTTTTAATATTTTTAATATTTTTAATATTTTTAATATTTATATATTTTTTATATTTTTTATATTTTTAATATTTTTAATATTTTTAATATTTTTAATATTTTTAATATTTTTAATATTTTTAATATTTTTAATATTTTTAATATTTTTAAGTATTTTTAATATTTTTAATATTTTTAATATTTTTAATATTTTTAATATTTTTTATATTTTTAATATTTTTAATATTTTTAATATTTGTAATATTTGTAATATTTTTAATATTTTTAATATTTTTAATATTTTTAATATTTTTAATATTTTTAATATTTTTAATATTTTTAATATTTTTAATATTTTTAATATTTTTAATATTTTTAATATTTTTAATATTTTTAATATTTTTAATATTTTTAATATTTTTAATATTTTTAATATTTTTAATATTTTTAATATTTTTAATATTTTAAATATTTTTAATATTTTTAATATTTTTAATATTTTTAATATTTTTAATATTTTTAATATTTTTAATATTTTTAATATTTTTAATATTTTTAATATTTTTAATATTTTTAATAATTTTAATATTTTTAATATTTTTTAGTATTTTTAATATATTTTATATTTTTAATATTTTTAATATTTTGATTATTTTTAATATAATTAATATTTTTAATGATGTTAATATTAATAACATTTTTAATATTTTTGATATTTTTAATGTTTTTAATGTATTTAATATTTTTAATATTTTTAATATTTTTAATACTTTTAATATTTTTAATATTTTTAATATTTTTAATATTTTTAATATTTTTAATATTTTTAATATTTTTAATATTTTTAATATTTTTAATATTTTTAATATTTTTAATATTTTTAATATTTTTAATATTTTTAATATTTTTAATATTTTTAATATTTTTAATATTTTTAATATTTTTAATATTTTTAATATTTTTAATATTTTTAATATTTTTAATATTTTTAATATTTTTAATATTTTTAATATTTTTAATATTTTTAATATTTTTAATATTTTTAATATTTTTAATATTTTTAATATTTTTATATTTTTTATATTTTTAATATTTTTAATATTTTTAATATTTTTAATATTTTTAATATTTTTAATATAATATTTTTAATATTTTTAATATTTTTAATATTTTTAATATTTTTAATATTTTTAATATTTTTAATATTTTTAATATTTTTAATATTTTTAATATTTTTAATATTTTTAATATTTTTAATATTTTTAATATTTTTAATATTTTTAATATTTTTAATATTTTTAATATTTTTGTATTTTTAATATTTTTAATATTTTTAATATTTTTAATATTTTTAATATTTTTAATATTTTTAATATTTTTAATATTTTTAAAATTTTTAAAATTTTTAATATTTTTAATATTTTTAATATTTTTAAAATGTTTAATATTTTTAATATTTTTAATATTTGTAATATTTGTAATATTTGTAATATTTTTAATATTTTTAATATTTTTAATATTTTTAATATTTTTAATATTTTTAATATTTTTAATATTTTTAATATTTTTAATATTTTTAATATTTTTAATATTTTTAATATTTTTAATATTTTTAATATTTTTAATATTTTTAATATTTTTAATATTTTTAATATTTTTAATATTTTTAATATTTTTAATATTTTAAAGTATTTTTAATATTTTTAATATTTTTAATATTTTTAATATTTTTAATATTTTTAATATTTTTAATGTTTTTAATATTTTTAATATTTTTAATATTTTTAGTATTTTTAATATTTTTATTATTTTTAATATTTTAATTATATTTTTAATATTATTAATATTTTTAATATTTTTAATATTTTTAATATATTTAATATTTTTAGTATTTTTAATATTTTTAATATTTTTAATATTTTTAATATTTTTAATATTTTTAATATTTTTAATATTTTTAATATTTTTAATATTTTTAATATTTTTAATATAATATTTTTAATATTTTTAATATTTTTAATATTTTTAATATTTTTAATATTTTTAATATTTTTAATATTTTTAATATTTTTAATATTTTTAATATTTTTAATGTTTTTAATATTTTTTATATTTTTAATATTTTTAATATTTTTAATATTTTTTATATTTTTAATATTTTTAATATTTTTAATATTTTTAATATTTTTAATATTTTTAATATTTTTAATATTTTTAATATTTTTAATATTTTTAATATTTTTAATATTTTTAATATTTTTTATATTTTTAATATTTTTAATATTTTTAATATTTTTAATATTTTTAATATTTTTAATATTTTTAATATTTTTAATATTTTTAATATTTTTAATATTTTTAATATTTTTAATATTTTTAATATTTTTAATATTTTTAATATTTTTAATATTTTTAATATTTTTAATATTTTTAATATTTTTAATATTTTTAATATTATTAATATTATATTTTCAATTATTTTTTTATATTAGCAAATTTTTTTAATATTTTAATTCGCCCTGTGTGTTTTCTTTTGCTTGTTACTGTGTATATCACTTTAGTGTTTTTTGCTTTACACTAGTTTTGTTTTTAACTTCTGTCATATTCAGTGCTTTACTCTACCGTATGACGGTGTTGTGTGGCGTTGAAGATTGGTTACTTGATTCAATTTACCTTGTGTGTACATGGTTGATATGGAAACTGTGGTATCCGGTCTCTTGGATGTTGTTTCACCCCTTTGACTGTTGCTGCTGCTGTTGGCCGTGGGCAGTGCTACGAAATGATGTTGCTTTTTGCCGTGGCCTACAGAGCGCTGCTGTTGCGTGTAGTGATACTGCTGCTGCTGCTGCTGGTGGTCCGGGTGTTGCGAGGCTGTTGCTATTGTGGCAATGGCAGCGGTACGGCACACTGGTGGTGGTGCCATACTCGTCGTCGTTTGCCACAAGCTATCACTTAGATCCGATATGTTGATGAAATTTCACTCTATTTTTAAGTTAAAAACTATTACTCGACTTGGTACACAAAACCACCGCACGGATCGTTATACGCTCGGTTCAAATGATGGACCTGGCAGCGCTTGACGTTGTATTCGCTTGTATTAAGTTCTATGGCGTGCGTTTGGCAGTGTGTGCTTGTGTGTGTTTTTGTACGGCTTTAGATATGTCCTCTTATGTTGACTGTAGTTTTATTGCATCATATATGAGTTTCTATGTACATATCTACATACACTAATACGACTAAAGTAGAAATTGTGTTCACTTGGTTGAATGGTGGCGCTGTGTGCTTGTGTGGGCGGATATCCATAAAGTTCATGGGATACCAAATAAAAATTGCCTTTTTGGTCCGTGTGTGTATGTGTCAGTATCTGAGTTTTATGGTGTTTTCAAAACTTTATAGCAATTTGTTGTTGTTTCTGTTTTTTGTTCGTTCTTTTGGCTAGAACGATTTATGCTGATTTTACAAAATTGAAAATATCAAATGAAATATCTTAAGTGGTAAACCATTGCATTGACTCTTAGTTTGAAACAATAAAAGGGGAAGTCTTTATGAGATCATTGAAAGTTGTACTTATTTATTGTTTGTGAGAAGGCAAACTATATTTCTGGTCTGGACTTGCAATTATTTGTGAACAATAAAGTTTTTGCTATTCAGAAGTTTTTTTTTTTGTTTCTCGACATGGAGGACAGTTTTTGTTTTGCTTTTCTTTTTTAATTTGTAACAAAACTTGGGGGAAGTTTAGTAAATTTACTATGATAATGCCGAATTGTGTAGTTTGCGAAATTAAAATGTCAATTTGGGGCAGATCTTGGAATGTTCATATATAAAGGAAGTTTAACAGTTGACTGAATAAAAAAATTGTTTGTCAGTTTTTTTTATTGGAAGGTAGCTTTTGTCGAAAAGTGTAAAGCGATCGGATATCAAGCTTCGTTTTAGAAAGGCATCATAAAATGTAATATGTGCTTTGCATTCATTGAAAGTATAGCACATTGTGAGATATTACTGCAGTCTTTTCAAACATTGAGATGTAGTCGGCAGATAAACGCAAATAAATCAGATTATCTGTCTCGTCTAATAAAGATTCAAGTCGTATTGGCACTGCAATCGTTAACAAATTGATATGTAAGGTGTGTGAGTCCCACACTAATTAGCCTATCTTCCTTCTTACTTAAGACTATGGAGAGAATAATTGATGCATATATCTGATCATCTCTTAAAACGGAAATCATATCCAACTCTCAGGGCAAATCCACAGAAACTGCTTAACATTCGATTGCCAGCCTAATTGAAAGATCCCTAAACTACAAGAAATATGCTCTCGCCGCCTTCCTGAATATTGAGGGAGTTTTAAATAATGTCAAACATGAATCTTTAAGTGACTCAATGGAACAACTGGAGATTTACCTAGTGGTCATCTACTTAGTTGATAAACTTCTAATATTTAGGCGCATTGGATCCAGTCTGTGCGTGTCAAATATTTCCAAGGTGGCGGTTCGCGGTACTCCACTCCTATGGAATATCAACACGAACACTCTCCTTAGGAGGATGGAAAAAACGTGCTGCACAACCGTCGCATATGCGGAAGACGTGGCACTAATAGTTACCGGCAAGGATCATAAACTACTCTCTGAGTTCCTGGAATCTGCGCTGAAACTTCTTTCTTCTTGGACACGTTGTACGAATGGACGAAACACTCCGGCTCGAAAAGTCTTCGGCAATAAACTCGATGGCGCCGCCCATCGGCGAGGGCGACCAAAACTCCGATAGAGGAACAGATGAAAGACCGAAGTGCTACGTGCTGCTACTGATAGATAAATTTCTGTTGTTGCTGCCAATAAAGAAGAAGAAGAACTATTAGACAGTAAACTGAATTGGAATTTTAACACTCTGGCCAGGATTAGCAAAGCGGCAACTGCAAAGTATAGGATATATTATAGGCGGCAAATTATAGGATACTGCTGCAAAAGGTAATCGGCCTCAATTGGGCAATTGGCCCAAAAAAAGTGAACTGGATATATGGCTCAGTTATTATACCCATCTTATTCTACGGATCGGCAGTCTGTGAGCGCAGCTAGATAGAGCGTCCAAAGGCTGAAACTCGAACGTATTATGAGACTGGCGGCAATCATGATAACAGGGGCACTTAGAACTACTACTCCAACTAAGGCACAGTTTACGATCCTAAAGTTGAGGCGAGGAAAATAGCAGCGAACACCGCAATGCGTTTAGACGCCACGAGAGCATAGGAATTATGGCCATGCCAAAATTCTGGATCTTATCAAGGTGAGCTGTCACATGGATTACACCATACCAGAACCTGTCTTCGATCCGGGTTTTATAAGGCACATTCCGGATATGTCCTACTATGACGATAATGCCCTAAACTTTGGGGAGGATGTCATCCTAATTTTCACGGACGGATCGAAATTAAAGAAAAGAGCAGGCTGTGGAATCTTTTCACTGAGAGTTGAATTTGTAACTATCATCATCACTTACCGGATCAATGTAGCATGGTTCAGGCCGAAATAGCGGCCATAAGAATAAACGTAGAGAAAATTCAGAATCGTGGGATATTCGGCGGCAATATACATATTCATACTGATAGGAAAGCGGCTATCAGATCCCTGGGGAACGTGTACACCACTTCGAGAAATGTTCGAGAATACCGGTCTTCTCTTGAGGAGATAGCGAGACATTCGACGGTTACCCTCACATGGGTTCAAGGACATGGGGGCATATATTGTACCCAAAGAGCCGATACACTGACAAGGGCCGCCACAGTCGTGAACTCGGGCGAAGTTTACGGTCTCATTGGGGTCCCTCACAAGGGGGTAACAGCTAATTGCGGGGAACTTGAACTTCATTGCTAAGTAGAGATGGGTGAGAGAACCTACTTGCACTGCGACCAAACAGATTTGGTTTACAATGAATATACAGAGGACTCGATTTGTGCTGAAGCACCAACCGGTCAGTGGTCGGTTGGTTAACACCCTAAGAAGTTGAAACTACCTTACAGCGGTTTTTATAGAAGCTGCAATGATGGAGAAGAAGAGGAGACCACGGTGCATCTTCTATCTCACTGCCCTGCTTTTGGTGACCTGAGATATGAAAAGCTTGGTCATCGGACACTTCTGAACAATACCTGTCTATCAGTAGGCAGTTTGCGGTACATTCATGCCTTCATCAGTGCACCGAAATGGCTTGAAAGCAACGCTGACCGAACAGATTAGAAATATTTAGTGCGAAAATTTTAAAATGGTATCACAACGGGGCTCATACCCATGTTAGCTATGTTGAACGTGGCTGCCGAATTAACCTAACCTAGCCTAATTTGTAATTAATGGATATTTGTAATTTGAAGGATAGTATTGAATGTCCTCTCTCGACAAATAAATATCAAATTACATTAGACTCTAATTCAACCGGGTCTGTCTTAAGAAAGTATGTCGTTAATGAAGGCTTTTAGTCACTGGTTATACAATCTATATACATAAAAGGCTTGGGTGACTGACTGATCACTCCCCAGCCCAAACGGCTAAACCGTGAAATTTGGAATGGAGGTTCCTTTTATGTCGTAAGCGCGTGCTATGAAGGGATTTTTGGAAATTCGGACTGAAAGGAGGTAAAATAGGCGTGGCACCGTTCCATACAAGTTTTGAAATGGCTATATCTTTAAAAGTACGAAGTCGAGATTTGGTACGTAACTCGGTCGTATAAGAAAAATACTTTGTTTGTGAAAAGTGAGCGATGCCACGCCCCTTTTTAGACAAACGTTATATGGGCCAAATAAATGAACCGATTGCAATTATATTTTCTTTGTGTGATACTGTCTATAGGGCCATAGGCTACATGAATACTTAATTAGGCAAAGGGGCGTGACACCGCCCACACAAACCGAAATTTTAATCCGTCATATCTCAAGAGTTATTTGAGGTATGAAGATAAGATTTGCTACTAATGTTACTGTAAGAATACGTCTCGCTGAAAAATGGGCGGTGCCGCGCCCCTTTTAAAAAAAATCGTAATCTGAGCGAAATAAATGGACCGATTGCAATGAAATTTTCTCTGTTTAGTACTATCCGTAGGTCCTCTATCATAGGCTACATGCAAACATAATTAGACAAAGAGGCGTGGCACCGCCCACACAAACCAAAATTTCAATCGGTCATGTTTCACGAGCCATTAAAGGTATGAAGATAAGATTTGCTACATATGTAAATGGTACATGGGGGATTACGTCTCGATGGGAAATGGGCGATACCACGCCCCGTAATAACATTTTCATAATCTATATATTAAAAATTTGCTTGACTAACTGATCGGGTGAAATGGCTGTGGATAATGAAATTTTGTGTAATTGTTGCCCATTTCGTGTAAACGTCAGCTAAAAATGAATTTTTGAAATTCGTACTTTTAGGTGTTAAAACAAGGGATAAAACTTGTACCATGACCCATACCTCACTATCATATTATAGTTTTTTTCGAAATCCCATATTTCTGGGTAAAATCATGATAATTGATATGGGCTTTCTCCCTGTAGAATTAGAATGAAGCAAGGACGAAATTCGTACTAGTTATGTTTATTTAAAAAGATAAAATTGGTACTAAACGGCTACAGGTATAGTTGGCAAAACGAAAGTAAATATTTAAGTTGTGCGATATGAAGTAATTTTTCCAAAATTGTTCATTAGGTGTAAAAATACCGGAAAAGAGATAAAACAGGTGCTATCGGTGATACCAAATGCATAAAGGTAGCGTTACGACAATGTATTTAGCATTGCTGTCTATAGAATAAGAGAGCCGCCAGTGTTTGCCAATGTTTTATGTAAAATACTTTATATCGGAGGACATCTTAGACCCTTCTGAATATATTTAGAAAAGATCCACCACAATGAGAAAAAACATATATTTTTATTTTAAGGAACATTGGAAAGGACCTAGGGTAATTTTTCGGTCTCAACTGTCGGCGGGATCTCTTCATATACATGTCGCCATGTCTATTAACACTTTCAGTATGATCCCCATACCAATTTAACAAAAACTTACTGATTTTTCTTTATTTTTTCTATTTATCACTTAAATGTTTATATTTCCTTAAACAAATACATATACACATGTTGACTCTCTTCAAATGAATACATCGACGAATCAATTACAGTTTGTTGTTATTATTGTTGTTGTGGCCTAGTGCTATTATTACATACCATCATTATAGTCCTTTCTATAATTAATTGACTGTTAGTTATGCTATCTGTCACTGTGTACACATTTCCCACACACACACACACTGCTGCAATGGCAATAATAACATACGAGAATAGCATTCAAACTTATGAACTGCATGCAACGTGTACTTACACATCTCGGCTCTGTAACATGAGAGAGAAACAATAGCAACAACTTTTTTTTGTGTGTTCCAGATAACAATTTTATTTTGATCATAATTAAAATCGCATCATATAGTTGTGTTGTGTGTGGTATCCAGGCATGTATTGCCTGCGGCTCTGATGTTTACCATGTAAATATTTGGATCGTTGATTATATTTTATTTTTGTTTTGTCCTCAATACAAAAAAAAAACGCAACAAAAAAAGCCTCGTTACATTAAATGCATTGTATGTATATATATATTTTTAATTAAAAGTTGTTCATAGAGCACACATCATTATATAAAATTCCGGTTTGGGTTTTTTTGGGGAAAGAATTTCACTACTTTGTGTGTAACTTTGCATATATGCACATCAATTCAGTCGTGGCTGACAGCGATTGTGTGTGAGTGTGTGTGTGTCATCATGATGCGTTTGAGTGATGGCGAAGTTATAGTTACATTTGCACATATAACATATTGAGAAAATGTATATGCGTCGTTGTCTAATGAAGCATGCAGAGCACTGTTTTTTTTTTGGAATGTTGGCATTCTGTGTTTTTGTTACATGCAGTAAATAGTGTTTACTTTCTATAGATAGGATTATGGCAATGGAAGGAAGAAATACACAATAGCGAGGTTATTTTGGCTTAACAAAATCATGCAAGGGTGCCACTTCCTTTTGCAAAAGAATTCCATTTCACAAGGCCCTTTACAGGTTTTTGTAAAGAAATAATATCATTTGATGCCCATTCATATTTTGTAATATGTCCTTTTTGCAATATTTATTATGAAATTATGTGTATATGAAGGATCTTCCTTGAAGTATATTCAGTATTTGCTGTATTGATGTATTGCAGCTATGCCTATAGCACAATTTAGATTAAGGGGTAGGTTAGCATCATTAAAAATTACACCTAAGGTTGGCCATGTTATTAAACATTTATTCTAATAGATGCTACAGTTGTTATCGTATTATCGTTGTATTTCATATCAAAGATTTAAAAAATATCCAAATTTCGCATAAATTATTAAAAAAAATACACCGATGAATTTAAAGTTGAAGCCAAATTGATAATCTAAAAAAAACATATTTCGCTTTGCATTATTTGAATGATAGCTGAAAGAGCTTTCGAATTAAGCGAGTTTAATGAAATGACCTGGCATATTCGAACACTATATAAAGATTTTGCCTCTAGTAGGGACATAAGTTCTAATGAATGTTTTTGGACCAAACATATTTATTTATTGAGTAGTGGACCCGGCAATGCTTCGCTATTGCATAGTTGACTAATATTACAATATTAACTTATTATAATACACATATATCAATTAGAATTGGCTTGTAGTTATAAAAGCTGTATATTAGGCATATAACTAATTTTTACGAAAAATTTGGCATACCACTACGTAGTGGCAAATACTGTGCAAGTAATGAATATCACCTTTTTAGGTGATTTGGGTTCAAAAATGTTCCGCACCAAGTGCGATTTCTAAAACAAGTCAGATTTTTGTTTTTAATATTTTTATTTTAAAAAACAAATGTTTTCAATTGTTATGTGAAATAAATTTTAAGTATAAAGTATGTGATGATTTACAAAATGGCAAAATATCTTGCATAATTTTAATTGCATGCTCTGCGCAGAAGTTGCTCCGCACTTCCTGAATAGCTGGTGGTTTTTTGACCCAATGTCTGAGAAAACATTCATTTGCTTTTGTAAAGCCGGACAATGACTTTTGTAGCGTGGCGAAATTATTTTTGTTAAAAGTAAAAATTTAAAGTCATACGATCATACTTTTAACAAAAATAATTTCGCCACGCTACAAAAGTCATTGTCCGGCTTTACAAAAGCAAATGAATGTTTTCTCAGACATTGGGTCAAAAAACCACCAGCTATTCAGGAAGTTTGGCGGAGCAACTTCTGCGCAGAGCATGCAATTAAAATTATGCAAGACATTTTGCCATTTTGTAAATCATCACATACTTTATACTTAAAATTTATTTCACATAACAATTGAAAACATTTGTTTTTTAAAATAAAAATATTAAAAACAAAAATCTGACTTGTTTTAGAAATCGCACTTGGTGCGGAACATTTTTGAACCCAAATCACCTAAAAAGGTGATATTCATTACTTGCACAGTATTTGCCACTACGTAGTGGTATGCCAAATTTTGGCTCTAATTTTTTAAATCTTTAAATGCACAATTGACGAACACTTCCTAACGATACTTTTGATGTATAACAGAATGAATAGTATTTTTAATTGTTGCTGAAATTTTCACTATTTCGCAGGTGATGAGCTAAATTGATTAATTCAGTTCAACATTTTTGTGGTCAAAATCTACATTCAAAACTGGGTTTCGTGTCCCCTTGCAACACAAGCCCCATTGAACGACATTTTCTTGATAGAATTTTTAAAAATTCCGCAAATCAAATGAAATTATTCCAAATGTTGCACTCAAAACTTTTGTACGGCATTTACGGTATATAAGTGACATCGCGATCGGCTTTTTTCTTTTCGACACCAGGCATGCCGAAGGAATTTTAATAAAAATCTACAGCAGCATTGAAGCATCCTGTTGACCACGATTGCGAAGTTGTTGTTACAGAAATAATTTCAGAAAATACTATGAAATTCATCGATATTATTGGAGTAGGCAGCAGTTTTCTTGCTATCCACTTGTCAAATTGGCCAAAAATGAGAATTATAAACGGATAAAAGAAATTGTGGAAAACATCAGCGTTGGCAACGATTGCTAATGGGCCTATTACTACTGTGAACAACACTTTGACGAAGGATCATGTACAACAAAACGAATTGGTAAAAGTTAACGAATAACGCAATAAAATATTTAAAAACAACACAAAGGTGTTGTCGTGTTTAATTTTAAATAAAATCTTCTTTTTAAATACCCAAATTGTAGTCCTTCCCAAAAATATACTAGTACACAGTTTTCGTTGAATTTTTATCACTATTGATTAATATTGCTGCTGCTGAACATATGTCATTTGAATGGTACTGTCATATATCAAAACTATCGCTAGGAAGTGCTCGTCAAAAGTGCATTTACAGATATACAAAAATTAGAGCCAAACCTAAAAATAAAAAATTTTTATTAGGCGAAAGTGGGTAAATTTTAAAGAAAATTTTTAAAATTATTAGGTTAGAAGGGCTATTAAACCCAAACTATTATCTAAAATGTTTTGATGTCTTCACAATAAATGTGTGAAATATTATTACCTTTAACACAAGTCTATTCTGATCAAAATCGGTCAAGCGTATCAAAACTTTTAATTGTATAAGTAAATCAGTATTTTTGAAACATGCCTTTTTGCAGCCAAAAACCTTAAACGATTTTGCGCGACCCCTAAACGTCGATCAATTTCTAAGTTTTATACACCAAAATTTTTGGTTTTTTAAGTAGAAATAGAAAATATATTATCCCAATGACTTTTCGAAAAAAAATTTTTATTGACATGGTCTACTGTACATATTCCACTTTAAGACGTACTTTGGGAAAGTATCCTTAACTCGATTATAATATGTTTGCCTTGCTTTCTTAAAGAGATAATTTTAATCATTGATCTTATGTGCTCTGTAAACAGTTCTTTGGTCCAAGTAACTACTAAGCCCTGTCCAACAACAACGTTTTATTGTGTCAGATGTTATCTCTCTATATGACCATGTGCCCGCTGAGCGAGTACTATCTGTACGCCAATTTTCATCTCTCTATGATAAAAACATTTTCGCTACGCCTCAACTACCCACCCAGCAAAATATTTTGTTGCAAAGCAACAATTACAGAACAGCTTTTACTGATAAGTAACAAGTTCCACTTTCGGTTGCACAATATACGAGGGCTGCTATATATAGTTCTGGCCTAGGCAACAATAAGTGTTGCCAGGTGCAATCTGATATTTCCATTGGAAAGGTTGACATTTTTTAGCATAACATCACTCAGAACGTGTTGTCATTTAATCGTGAATTGTTAAACTTACAGAGCTTTGAACAATTCAATTCCGTTAAAAAAATGGAATTGACACGTGAGCATTTTCGTGCGATCATTTTTCACAACTTTCGACGTGGATTATCCAGACAAGAGTGCATCGATGAACTTAAGTCTTTGTATGGTGATCAAGCACCATCATATAACACCGTGAAAAACTGGTATAACGAATTTAATCGTGGTCGCAGTTCGCTCAACGACGAATTCCGTGAAGGTCGTCCAAAAACGTCCGTTGTGCCAGAGAACATTGATGCCGTGCGTGAACTAATAATGCAAGATCGTCATGTGACATACCGGGAGATAGAGGCATCCTTGGGCATTTCTCCCACCAGCATACATTCGATATTACATAAACACCTGACCGTAAAAAAGGTTTGTTGTCGTTGGATCCCGCACAATTTGACAATCGCTCAAAAAAAGGCTCGTGTCGATTGGTGCAAAGAAATGATGAAAAAATACGATCGCTGTGCTTCAAAAGATGTTCATAAGATCGTCTAAGGTGACGAATCTTGGATCTATGCGTATGAGCCCGAAACAAAACAACAATCGACCGTGTGGGTCTTCGAAGACGAGCCAAATCCAACGAAAGTTGTTCGTGGAAGAAGCACTTCGAAGCAAATGGTCGCCTGTTTCTTCGGCAAAACTGGT
The DNA here is from genome assembly GCA_964034835.1 of Muscina levida. Classification (NCBI taxonomy): domain Eukaryota; kingdom Metazoa; phylum Arthropoda; class Insecta; order Diptera; family Muscidae; genus Muscina; species Muscina levida. The sequence goes on from OZ035883.1 coordinate 38,099,484, forward strand.
CATGTGGCGACTGTTCCGCTTGAGCAACGAAGGACGGTCAATTCTGAGTGTTACACCACAATTTGTTTGCCTGAAGTCTTCGGAGAAATTCGAAAAACAAACAAGAGAATACGAATCATTCTTCACCATGACAACGCGAGCTCTCACACATCGGCTCAAACCAGCGCCTTTTTGACCGGCCAAAACGTCGAATTGATCGGTCATCCGCCGTACAGCCCTGACTTGGCACCCAATGACTTCTTTTTATTCCCGCACATCAAGAAAAAAATGCGTGGTCAACGATTTTCGTGCCCAGAAGATGCTGTTGAAGCGTTCAAAAATCATGTTTTGGAGGTGTCTCAATCGGAGTGGAAAAAGTGCTTCGACAATTGGTTTGAGCGCATGCAAAAGTGTATAAATCAGGCTGGAGAATACTTTGAAAAACAATAAAACAATTTTTGATGATAAATATTCGCATTTTCATTATTAGGCCAGAAATATATATAGCAGCCCTCGTATTATTTTTGTTTGAAATTGTCCCAAAACCAACATGTTCTCATGGAACCTGTTATGAAATGAATTGCTACATAACTGAATTATATATACTGTTTTTTGAAATTTCATTGATTTTCAATTGGGTGCTAGTTCGAAATATATTTTAACTCAGATTTTTGAGTTTTTCTTAATAAATACTCTCTAAAAAATACTTATTTCGAATACGAATATTCATTTTCTGTTCTACGGAATCTGTGGTGCAACATGTTGTACATAATCGGTTATATAGAACCAGAAACAGAATAGAAAGTCGATTAAAAAAGAAACGATTCTAGTATCAATACCATTCGCAACAAGTTCTGAAAAATTTTCCTGGGCACTGATTGCAAATAAAAATTTGGTTTGAATATATAAACCTATAGTGCTGAATACTACCGTATACCTACCAAATTGTATCTCTCAAGGGCTAAAATACAGTTTTGCTGCGTCCACTTCCCCACAGATCCACAATTACAATTTCTTCTGGAAATTTGTAATTGTAGTGCCGAGTGCATTCAGTGTATCAAATTTTATCCTTCTAGGGCTAAAATACAGTTTGGGGATGCAAACTATGCCCACTGACCAAATTAAAATGCTCGTCTGCAATTTTGTAATTGTAGTGCCTATTCAACAGATTGAAGTCCAATTAAACAGACCGAAGTCCGATTCAACAAACCAAAGTCCGATTCAACAGACCGAAGTCCGAATTAACAGATCGAAGCTCGATTCAACAGACCGAGGTCTGATTCAACAGAACGAAGTCCGATTTAACAGACCGATGACCGATTCAACAGATCGAAGTCCGATTCAAAGGACCGATGACCGATTTAAAAGATCGAAGTACGATTTAACAGACCAAAGTCTGATTTAACAGACCGGAGTCCAATTTAGCAGACCGAGGTCTGATTCTACAGACCGAAGTCCGATTTAACAGACCGAAGTCTGATTAAACAGACCGAAGTCCGATTCAACAGTCCGAAGTCCGATTTAACAGACCGAAATCCGTTTAAGCAGACCAAAGTCCGATCCAATAGACCGAAGTCCGATTTAACAGACCGAAATCCGATTAAACAGACCAAAGTCCGATCCAATAGACCGAAGTCCGATTTAACAGACCGAAATCCGATTTAACAGACCAAAGTCCGATTCAATAGACCGAATTCCGATTTAATAGACCAAAGCCCGATTTAACAGACCGAAGTCCGATTCAACAGACCGAAGTCCGATTTAACAGACCGAAGTCCCATTCAACAGATCGAAGTCCGATTTAACAGACCGAAATCCGATTAAACAGACCAAAGTCCGATTCAATAGATCGAAGTCCGATTCAACAGACCGAAGTCCGATTTAATATACCGAAGTTCGATTCAATAAACCGATTTCCGATTTTAACAGACTGAACACCGATTCAACAGACCGAAGTCCGATTAAACAGACCGAAGTCCGATTTAACAGACCAAAGTCCGATTCAACAGACCGAAGTCTGATTTAACAAACCAAAGTTGATTTAACAGACAAAAGTTGGTTCAACAGACTGAAGTCATATTAAACAAAAGAATATTTCTTTCGATAAATTATTGCCCTGATAAGGGCAGGGAGTATCGGGTACGAGCAACTTAGCAATAAACTTTGCTGCGGTAGCAACCGACCACCCACCAAGTAAAATGCTCGATCATTAATTAGTATTCAAGGGCAAATAAAGGTTGTAAGAGGCCGATCGCGTGGTTGGAGTTGTTTGCATTCACCCATTGTTGCCCTTGAAACAATGTATGCAGGTTGGGTTTGTTGATGTCGTTCGAAGTCAAATCAATGTTTTTTAGAGAAACAATTGTGTATGTAGGTAAATATATGTACGGATAACTAGTATCATTGTGTATGTATGTTAATATGTCAACGGATAACTAGCATCACGTTACAACTGATTCCACCATCCAGACCAGACAAATAAAGCTAAATCACTTCAAATATGTAGTTAGCTTACAATATTAACTTTATTGGTGGTTAAGTGCATTTGAGCCCGACTTAAAATGTTAAATTTTTTTTCCTACCTTAAATTTGATATTTTAAGAGAAGAATTATTTTATTTGCTATAAACGTTTTTGAGATTACTCGTTACATACATTTCCCATGTATCACGTAACAAATGTAATGAATGGTTTAATGGCATTTGAGCATGACATTAAGTTATTCTCCTATTTAATAAATGTGCTTCAGCCTTAATAGAGATATTCCGTACGGTATACCGAGATAAAACAGTGTTAAAATATAGAAAAAGTGCTATAAACACACAATGAGCGAAAAGATTCGTATGGCCGTTAAATTATTAATGCAGCCAACTTGACAAAACAAATGATGCAGAAGTTCATATTTTTGGGGCTACTTTTACGTGCAATTCTCAGAATTGAGTCCCAAAATCATATGTTGTACTGTGTTAGTTAAATTATGATAACCCTGTAACATAAAATTTATCCTTACCCACCTATAAGGTAATTGACATGTAACATAAGTTTATATTAAATGCATTGGAAATAGTTCAACTAGACTGTATTTGGGAACCCATTATTCCCTTAAGATGTATTTAGTGTCAGTCAACTTATTAAAAGTTGGTAACATTAACATGAAACTTATGCAAATGCCATAAACTTTGGCATATAATATTTATTAACCATATGCAAGAGCAATTGTTAAAACTTTTTAAATTTTTGTTATCGTATTTAACAGCCTCAAATTCGAATTAATTTTTTGCTCGAAATATTTTTAAGAAAACAATTATAAAGTTTCAAGGTAAATTTTAGTAAAAAATTATTATTTTTGTGTCTTCATTAATATTTATTTACTTCGTGGCCACAAATCACCCCCTGGCGTATGAGCTTATTACCGCATAGCGTTACGGTGGAAGCAAGAAAACATTAAATGATTTATAGCAGACGGAATACTGATGGTGTATGCGTGCATGAAGATTTATGTTTCTGGCATACAGAGTAAATAATTGCCATTATCATTGTTGATGTTGTTTTTTTTTTGTATGAGCGGGAAAATGTTTAACAAACATCTGGTTGGATTGAACATGTGGTGAATGCCATTTAAAGGCGTGCGCATTTTTTTGTGCTGTTGTTGATGTGTGAGCCTTAAATTGGGTTTGTGCGTAAAGCCTTAAGATTATCACTTGTTATTTGTTTTTCTTAAATTAATGTATAACTTTGTTAGTAGCAACAAATTTGACTGGGGGTGAGAGAAGTGTATATTCATGTAAAAAATCAAATTGGTCTAAATTTTTAGAATGGAAATTTGTGATATATCAACTTTGACTATAAAATTTCGACACCGACGACACTGACCGAAGTACTGTACTGTATTTATTCATATGTAGCGAGTTTGCATGTTGTACACGCTACATACATATGTACGTTTGTACAACGTGTGAGTAATATTAATTTTATACGGATTTGATATTATTCATACGCACTTCATTCCAATATTGTGGTTTAATAATCCACCGGCAGTGGCATAGTGATTAGACTACTACCATTAGACGACTACCATGCGGGAGATCCCGGGTTCGATTCCCGCCTCCAGTCATCTACATTTTTCTTTCATTGCCGGCCCCTCGATGTTATCGACAGCAACTTCGCAGTATCAAGTATCGAGTTTATCGGCATGTCTAGTAAAAAGCTTCTCAAACAGTGACGTTCGCATTCGTCGATAAACAAGTAGGTGCCGTTAGTTGTGAGTCTAAATATAGAAAGCGTGTTAATTCACAACAACGCGAGAAGCTATCCCATACCTCATTCATGGGGTGTAAAGGGAGATTAAGTAAGCAATAATCCAATAAAATTTTTAGAGGATTTCTGTCCAATCAAATATTTATTTAAGCCTTAGCTACAATTCTGCTGAATAATGGTATGAGAATTCATCAATGGTTCTTGAGTTTTAGCGAGTTTGCATGTTGTACACGCTACATACATATGTACGTTTGTAGAACGTGTGAGTAATATTAATTTTATACGGATTTTATATTAATCATACGCACTTCATTCCAATATTGTGGTTTAATAATCCACCGGCAGTGGCATAGTGGTTAAAACACGCGACTAACATGCGGGAGATCCCGGGTTCGATTCCCGCCTCCAGTCATCTACATTTTTCTTTCATTGCCGGCCCCCTTGATGTTATCGACAGCAACTTTGCAGTATCAAGTGTCGAGTTTATCGGCATGTCTAGTAAAAAGCTTCTCAAACAGTGACGTTCGCATTCGTCGATAAACAAGTAGGTGCCGTTAGTTGTGAGTCTAAATATAGAAAGCGTGTTAATTCACAACAACGCGAGAACCTATCCCATACCTCATTCATGAGGTGTAAAGGGAGATTAAGTAAGTAATAATCCAATAAAATTTTAAGAGGATTTCTGTCCAATCAAATATTTATTTAAGCCTTAGCTACAATTCTGCTGACTAATGATATGAGAATTCATCAATGGTTCTTGAGTTTTAGGTGAAAAACTAAGCGAAAACTTCAATATAAGCAAAAATATAAAAGATCATAAAAAAAGTTTGGTCTGAGAACGCCTAATCCTTTGGGGTTTAACTTTACAGACCTTGTTCCTTCACCCTGGCTTGGCTCCACACCAATGACCCCGAGAATGTTCCACGGAGTAAATTGTGTTTGTAAATTTTTTTTTGTTTTTTTTTAATCTTTGTTTTCTAATAACTTTAATATTGTATTTGATATCATAGCAGAGATCCTTCGGGCACAAAGTATAAATCATTCCAATCTTACTTACTTTTTGTTGGCCCATTACAACTTACGAACGTCGTTCATAAGTTTGAGGTCTGAAGTACTCAAAAATTCCACACGCTTCGGTCTTGTGCGTGTTTTCCAGTTAGTCGCCTACCACTTGGTCCTTCCATCGGAGTTTGGGTCTCCCTGCTCTGCGCCGTCCTTCAGGTTCGCCTTCAAACACCTTTCTCGCTGGAGCATTTACATCCATCCTGGCAACATGACCCAGCCATCGTAGTCGTTGCATTCTGACTCTTTTAGCTACGTCGATGTCGTGGTAAAGCTCATACAGCCCATGGGTGATCCGATGGCGAAACTCGCCGTCGACACAGATAGGTCCATACATTTTTCGGAGTACTTTTCTCGCAAATACTCCCAGGTTTTGTATGTCCGTTGTCGTAAGCACCCATGATTCGGCAGCATACAAAAGAACGGGTAAGATTAGCACCTGGTAAAGCTGTTTCTTAGTATTCCGAGATAAGGTGGTGTTACCAAAGTGCTGCCGAAGTCCGTAAAAACATCTATTGGCTAGCACTATTCTCCGCTTAATTTCTTGGCTGACATTATTTTTCTTATTGACGGAAGACCATTCCAATCACGTCCCTATATACAATCTAATTCTATGTATTTTAAATTCTCACCGCAAAAACCAGTACGCCGCAGTTCGTGACGTTTTCGTCATTTCTTAACAATCCGACACAATCATCATTAATTACTCAAGTGCGAGTAATCTAAATGTCAGACCACAAATCTAACCAAACTTTGCTGCGTATCTCAAGAGGCACACACACACACAAGTATTCAAAATGTCACATCGCAAAAATGTCCAGCTGCTTAGCTGCGTTTCATACAAACGCAAAGGGACTTTCTCAAGTGAGAAATTCAACTCACTCACTCACTTATGATGCCTTTCGCCATAAGCCAACAACTTTTAATGGCTCGGTAGGAGGGGGTTGGCGCAGTAAACTAACTCGTGGCGACTGCCTCAACCCACACCTTGTGAATTGTTTTTGTTTTATCTTTTTGCTTCTTTCTAACCAATATCTCTCTAGGGAATAGGAAATGTGCCTTAGGCTTGATGTAATGGTAGGCTGACCCAAATAAAGTGCGAACGAAAACTTTTAATATTTATGCAGAAATATCATAAATTTTAAAAATTGACAAAAGTCATTTGGTTAATGAAATTTTGCCAACTTTCTTTTTATCAACTATATTTAGATGAAATGTAGCATAACAAAGTTGTTGAGGTAAATATTTACACACTAGAGGGTGACACAACTTTTAGCTTTAGATTAATTTGCATTAATGCGTAGAAAGTTTTCAAAGCTGTATGTGAAAAAAAATAACATCGGTCGACAATAGTTTTGAGGTCACTAACGATGTGTTTGTTAAACCTGTGTTTAAAAAAAGGCGATCCCAGTATGTGCACCAACTACCGCAGCATTAGTCTTTTTCCCATAACATATAAGGTTTATTCGAGTGTGGCAACCTGTGGCATATCGTAGAAAAGACCCAAGAGTAACATATTGACATGCTTGCAAGTTGCGCTAGCCAGATAGATTAACTCCATTCTTTGCTATTTTTTTAAATTTAACTTCAAATCAACGACAGACTCCATATTTTCCATCTATATATATATAAAAGGCTTGGGTGACTGACTGATCACTCCCCAGCCCAAACGGCTAAAGCTAGAACCGTGAAATTTAGAATGTAGGTTTCTTTAATGATGTTTTTGGCAATTCAGACTAAAAGGGGGTAAAATGGGTGTGGCACCGCCCCATACTACTCGAATGTTGAAATTGCTTTATCTTTTAAACCATAATGAGAACGAAGCCGAAATTTGATACCAATGTTAATGGTACAAGAAATATTTATTTTTTGGGAAAAGTGAGCAATGCCATGCCTCTTTTTAAAAATCTTTATATCGGCTAAATTAAAAGGCCGATTGTAATGAAATTTTCACTGTGTACTCTTGTCTGTAGGGCCTCTATCAAAGGCTATAATTAGACAAAGGGGCGTGGCACCGCCCACGCAAACCGAAATTTGAATCGGTCGTATCTAACGAGCCATTAGAGGTATACAGATGAGGTTTTCTACATACGTTATTGGTTTAAGAAGGATTACGTCTTGCTGAGAAATAGGCTGTGCCACGCCCCTTTTGAAAAAATCGGTAACTCGGTCATATTAATGGACCGATTGCAATGAAAGTTTCACTGTATGGTATAGTCCGTAGGGCATCTATCATAGGCTACATAAAAACAAAATTAGAAAAAGGGGCATGGCATTACCCACACAAGCCAAAATTTTAATCGGTCATATGTAAATGGTACATGGGGGATGTCGTCTCGCTCGGAAATGGGCGGTGCCACTCCCCTTTTGGATAAATTGTAATGCCGGTCATATTAATAGAACGATTATAACATTTTCAAATTCTTTATATTTTACCGACTAGATAGGATGATGATGGTTGGGGTGGTTGTTCTCCTTTTCAAGTAAACGTCAATTAAGAATGGATTTTTGAAAATTCGTATTTTTGGGCGGAAAAAGACCAATAAGGGATAAAAGTAATACCATCACCCAGAACAATCGGCTAATGCTATAATCGCGTGAATTGATATGGGCATGCCCACTATCAAATTGGGTTGAAGGCTTTTTTGAAATCCGATATTTCTGTATTAAAAAAATCGAAAAAGGGATACAAATTTTACTAACGGCCAGACCAAACGGCTAATAATATAATCATGATCATTTAAAAGAGAGTTGTTCCCTATAGAATTTTAGATTAGCCAGACGGAGTTTCATCAAATTCGAACATTTAGAGGTAAAAAGATCGAGAAGGGAAAAAACTGGTACCATCACCCAGATAAAACAGCTAAAGCTATTAATGTATATGGGCAAGCTTCCTATAGAATGAGAGGGGATACCAGTCTATTTTAGTTCTGCCAGTATCTTTTTAAATTGACACTTTATGGGATAAAAAGAGACTAAAGCAGTACAACCACTCAGACCAATGAGATAAAGCTACAATCACATATATGGAGTGTTCGTTCGTCTTATGAAGCGTTTGCATTTTACCAGTTTTGCTTTAATTCATAAGAAGATTTATTGTAAGTATGGGTGAAGCAAAGCGAGCCGGAAAAGCTAGTAATCCATATTATTCTTCAAAAACTAACTATTCTGAACACTTCTTCAGAGTTATACTTTTTAAATTATTTATTTTACTTTATAGTTTTACAAGAGTTTTAAACAATACTAACAGCCTTGTGTTAAATAGAGTTATTCGATTTAATAATTGAAGCATCCATATCATCTTTTCGTCGACTGTGAAGCTGCCTTCGACAGCTCGATATGGCAGTAGTAACTTAAAGCCATGACTGAGTTTGGTATTCCAGCGAAGCTGATACGCGATTGTGTAATCACCCTAACCGACACGAATTGAAGATTGACTAAGACCTTACCGAGTCATTCTATACTATGAGACGAGGTGTTATGCAAGGCTACAGTATATCGTGTGACCTCTTCAAGATACTTATGGGTGTCATAATGAGAAGAGCTACAGTAAACACGATTGGCCCGACAACTAACAGAAGACACCTGCTGATGATATAGCCACCATTGATCGAAATCTACGAGATGTTACTGTAGCCTTCTCAGGTATTCAGAAGGAATTAACCAAAGTTTGTCGATGACAAAGCATACTACATTGTTATTTTCAACAAACAAGGAATCTACTTGTTTTAGATGCTGCTTAAACGTTGACAACTACAACTTCAAAGTGGTAGATGATTATACATATCTACCTAGGCTCTATATAAAGCTAACAACATCAATCTGAGAACAAGAAAAAGAAGCCTGTTTGATAATTGTCATATACTGCGAGACACAAACGAACGAAAGAGTTCGGCCAGAATTCGAAAAGAAAATGCTTCGTAAAATATATGGACCCATCGATGTCATATGAATGATGAGCTTTACAGGATGTACACCGACATTGACGTGCTTAAGCGTATTAAAAAAGTAGCTTGGATGAAAATGGTCCTTAAGAACTTTGCAGAACTTGGTGTAATGAACTGCAGAAGAAGCGCAGAATATCAAAGAACATACAATACATTTCTACGTTAGGTATATTATTGGTAATTTAGTAAGTAAGATAGGTAACACCATTTGCTGAAACTTAAGTGTATTTACAGTGGTAGACAGTCTCCTATTGCCAAGATTAAGACATTTTTTTTATAATCTAATGAAGTTAGCAACATAATATACATAATGGAAAACACTTTAGGAACTTGGGGAGTGACCTAATGCTTGTTATAGGCCTGGTCTACTACACCATGTATCTGTATGCCAAAATTCCCTAAAACTATTAAACTCTTGACCTATGGTTTAAATTCGGTTTTTTTTTGTTACTTTCCACGCTTGGGGCCGAATTTTGACTTCTTAACGGTTTTCGAACAAAGTATTTTAGACCTTTCCTACAATGTACATGTTTTTATAGATAACTTGATGTGCCCCTTTGTTTTTGCTTAGAAGCCGCAAATATTTTGTGGTTTTTTTTTAAAAAATTGTTTAAGTTTCAATAAGTTTTTAGCCACTATTTTATTAGCATACCCTAATGTATTTTTTTTTTGATTCAGAAAGTACATGCTTTCGCAAGTAAAATGCATATTTGTGTGTAAAAATTTTTAATTTCGTATTTTTTGCTCTTCTTAAAAAACTGGATTTGAAAGATACGCGATTGCTTGTGACAACCACAGATATGTGTTACGTTTATTAAATTCTGTTGTTTGTACTACATGGCGTATGAGTTATAATATTATTCTACCATGTCACTCATACGAACTGTTATTATAATACAACCAATGTGCCATCTTATCATCATAATGATCTGTAAATTCTTATAAGTGTACAAACTTATTAATAAACTAGCTGGCCCGGCAGACTTCGTCCTGCCTCTAAGTTACTGTAAAAGATGTTAAGTACAGTTGAAATCTTATAACGATTGGTTAATTACTTAGACCTCTGAAATATTTCAATTTAAAGGGCGATATTTTTCCGGACAAAATTTTTACTTTATATAACTAAAAGATTATTATACAGTCGAACTCCCATAGCTCGAACTTCTATAACTCCAATTTTCCCTAACTCGAACTAAATCGGTTGGAAGTAGCGTTAAGAAAGTATATAACTCACAAGTCGCCTTCCGTAACTCGAACTTTCATAACTCGAAGTTCTCCATAACTCGAACGAAAACTCATACATATCAATTCTATAACTCCAAGTAATGTGTTTTTTGCTCCCTTTCGGTTTAGCTAAAAAGTCGTTAATTGCTTGTTTATTTTGTATCATTTTTTTAATGCGGGGAAACACCTTGTCATCATATGCCTCTTTCTGTTACCTTATAAATCGTTTGGTCTGGGCGATAGCAACAGTTTTTCCCATTTTTGGGTTAGTCCCCTTAAAGTTTGATATGCGAAAAACCACTTTGTGAAGCTCTTTTTTGGTCACCAATTTTAATTTTATAGGAAGTGCGCCAATACAAATGTTTGCCATTCTACCTTAAGCCGTTTTGTTGTCTGGGTGACCATCAATAGTCCATCAGCAACTTTCACTGACATTTTGGTACAAATCGGTTCAACTGTTTTCGCAATTAGTGGTGATATCAAAATGTACATCCATTTTTATATATAGATTTCTCAATATTTTTTATGTTTTAAAGATGTTTATATGTAATGTTATCACTGGTGACTAAATGACATTCCAAAAATTAAGTGTATCATAATCTAAACTCCGGCAACTGAAAAATACATACATCCAACATTTTCTCATGTTCAAAAATACATTTTAAGTTTGAGTAAAATTGGACAATCGATATAAATTTTCGAAATAATTCAACTTCAGCCAACTCAACAGCGGGTCCATTTATACAGAAAAAAATTCTCATAATAACCAAATATACATACATTCTAAATTTCAGTCAAATTGTTTAATTCGTTAAAATTTTCATTATAATTCCACCGTAGCGGCACCTACCGGGTCCATTTGTACATAAAATTTTTTGTTCTCATGATCACTCAAATATACATACTACATTTCAGTTAAATTGGTCCATTCATTCATATTTTGATTAAAAATCCACCCAAACGCCACCTACCGGTTCCATTTGTACATAAAATTTTTTCTGATAATCAAACAAACATACATTGTGAATTTCAGTTAAATTGGTCAATTTTTTCAAATTTTGATTATAAACCCATCTCAGCGCCACCTACCGGGGGCTATTGGATCACCCTTAACATTTAGGGGGATGAAAAAGAGATGTTGGCCGATTTTCAGACGTACTCGATATGCTCACAAAATTTCATGAGGATCGGTCAAGCCGTTTCGGAGGAGTTCAACCCCGCACCCCGTGACACGAGAATTTTATATATTAGTATTACGTCTGTTGGATATGACAATAATTTGTGTCACAGAGTGTTATTTTGACGTACTGACATAACGCACTCCATAACGCTTAAGACACGCCTTCCATTAATTACCACGTGATCAATCTGATTTGTAGAATTTTGATCGGGAGATATCCAGGTTGCTTTGTTGACATCTTTATGCGGGAATCTGGTTCCATTCACTGCCGTGTTTCTTGCCGACGCGAAGCTAACTAGTCTGAATCCGTTATCTGAGGTGATGTTGTGCAGACTGAATTTTACCATTGCTGAACCAAGTCACTTCTGATTCCACACTAATTTTGAAATCTTACCCATGAAACTAGTAAACATGTTGTTTGTTAAAATATTCTGTCGGCTAGTGTTCTACTTTTATCTGTTCACTTTGTTATCAACTTTTCTAATTTACATTCGAATTTTACATCGTCCCCAAATAGTTTTTTAGCATTATCTTTGTAATTACCACAGTTTTTTGTTGTTGTTGTTAAATATTCCCTAGGGCAATTTGTGTGACACACAGACGGACAGTGAAAACCCCCTTGACATTTATATGAGCTATTACATATGTATGGGTAAAAACGATAAACAATGAAATGAAAACTTTTTCAATAAATTATCCCTACTTCTTGTTTTTTTTTCTGCTGTTATTGTTTGGTTGGCGAAAACTTTCAAGTTCCGTTACAAAAAAACAAAAAGGGGCAAACGAACAAACCACTTCAGCAAAAAATATGTATAAATGAAAAAATAACAAACGGACCGCAAAATGTTTCTAATCATTTTCGTTTTGTTTTTATTTAAATTATATAACAATCAAATAGCCGTAATCGAGAGCTCGCAAAACTTTGACCAAACTTGTTTTTTTTTTTTTTGATGATGTTAACTGAAATGCCATTATCTGGCAAAAATACAGTTTTAAATAACACCAACCAAACCAAACTTGGTTTTAATGATGAAAAGTTTGAGCGTTGAGCCATGGCACTCATACACACAATGCACTCGCCACATGTTCGTATAAATGCTTAGCTATGGCGGCCATTACGTGTGGGTTGATCAAGCGAGGTACTGTGGGTAGAAAGTGGCATTCTGAGGTGTTATTTTTATGTCACTCTGGTTCAAGGAATTGACAAGAAGTGACATGTTCGGAATGGAACATGGAAGTTTCAAAGGAACGGAACAGTATAACATTTTAGATGAATAAAGACTGGGGCCTGTAGCTGACGTCAAAGGTCAAAAGGCTTGGGTGACTGACTGATCACTCCCCAGCCCAAACGGCTTAAGCTAGAACCGTGAAATTTAGAATGTAGGCGTGTCACCGCCCCATACAGCTGGAATTTTAAAATGACTGTATCTTTTGAACCGTTATAGGTACGAAGTCGAGATTTGGTACCTACATCGGTGGAGAGAGGGCGTTGCCACACCCCTTTTTTAAAAATAGTAATATTGACCAAATAATTGGACCGATTGCAATTGAATTTTCTATGTGTTATACTATCCATAGGGCCTCTATCATAGGCTACATGAAAACATAATTACACAAAGGGTCGTGGCACCGCCCACACAAACCGAAATTTCAATCGGTATTATCTCAAGAGCCATTAGAGGTATAGGAGGGAAGCAAGGAGGGTTTTCGAAATTCTTACCTTTTAAGGGTAAAAACGACTGAAAGGGATAAAATGGTAATAAACGACTAAAGGTATAGTCTTAAAAATTGTGCGATATGAAGTAATTTTAAAATTCGTTCTTACTTACTTACTTAGCTGGTACTTCTATGCAATCCCAGTGGATTATATACCGCACATAGAAAAATATTATAAGCGCCTCGATCTTCTGCGCTTCTTCTCCAGTTAGTCACACCGAGTTCTGTAAGGTTCTCAGTAACCTGGTCTTTCCAACGGAGTTCAGGTCGCCCTCTTCTGCGAGTTCATTGTCGAAGACTTTTCGAGCTGGAGCATTTTCGTCCATGCGTACAACATGACCTAGCCAACGCAACCGTTGCACCTTAATGCGTTTGACCACGTCTCAGTGTACAGCTCGTACAGCTCATGATTCACTGATAACTAGTCTGAATCCGTTATCTGAGGTGATGTTGTGCAGACTGAATTTTACCATTGCTGAACCAAGTCACTTCTGATTCCACACTAATTTTGAAATCTTACCCATGAAACTAGTAAACATGTTGTTTGTTAAAATATTCTGTCGGCTAGTGTTCTACTTTTATCTGTTCACTTTGTTATCAACTTTTCTAATTTACATTCGAATTTTACATCGTCCCCAAATAGTTTTTTAGCATTATCTTTGTAATTACCACAGTTTTTTGTTGTTGTTGTTAAATATTCCCTAGGGCAATTTGTGTGACACACAGACGGACAGTGAAAACCCCCTTGACATTTATATGAGCTATTACATATGTATGGGTAAAAACGATAAACAATGAAATGAAAACTTTTTCAATAAATTATCCCTACTTCTTGTTTTTTTTTCTGCTGTTATTGTTTGGTTGGCGAAAACTTTCAAGTTCCGTTACAAAAAAACAAAAAGGGGCAAACGAACAAACCACTTCAGCAAAAAATATGTATAAATGAAAAAATAACAAACGGACCGCAAAATGTTTCTAATCATTTTCGTTTTGTTTTTATTTAAATTATATAACAATCAAATAGCCGTAATCGAGAGCTCGCAAAACTTTGACCAAACTTGTTTTTTTTTTTTTTTGATGATGTTAACTGAAATGCCATTATCTGGCAAAAATACAGTTTTAAATAACACCAACCAAACCAAACTTGGTTTTAATGATGAAAAGTTTGAGCGTTGAGCCATGGCACTCATACACACAATGCACTCGCCACATGTTCGTATAAATGCTTAGCTATGGCGGCCATTACGTGTGGGTTGATCAAGCGAGGTACTGTGGGTAGAAAGTGGCATTCTGAGGTGTTATTTTTATGTCACTCTGGTTCAAGGAATTGACAAGAAGTGACATGTTCGGTATGGAACATGGAAGTTTCAAAGGAACGGAACAGTATAACATTTTAGATGAATAAAGACTGGGGCCTGTAGCTGACGTCAAAGGTCAAAAGGCTTGGGTGACTGACTGATCACTCCCCAGCCCAAACGGCTTAAGCTAGAACCGTGAAATTTAGAATGTAGGCGTGTCACCGCCCCATACAGCTGGAATTTTAAAATGACTGTATCTTTTGAACCGTTATAGGTACGAAGTCGAGATTTGGTACCTACATCGGTGGAGAGAGGGCGTTGCCACACCCCTTTTTTAAAAATAGTAATATTGACCAAATAATTGGACCGATTGCAATTGAATTTTCTATGTGTTATACTATCCATAGGGCCTCTATCATAGGCTACATGAAAACATAATTACACAAAGGGTCGTGGCACCGCCCACACAAACCGAAATTTCAATCGGTATTATCTCAAGAGCCATTAGAGGTATAGGAGGGAAGCAAGGAGGGTTTTCGAAATTCTTACCTTTTAAGGGTAAAAACGACTGAAAGGGATAAAATGGTAATAAACGACTAAAGGTATAGTCTTAAAAATTGTGCGATATGAAGTAATTTTAAAATTCGTTCTTACTTACTTACTTAGCTGGTACTTCTATGCAATCCCAGTGGATTATATACCGCACATAGAAAAATATTATAAGCGCCTCGATCTTCTGCGCTTCTTCTCCAGTTAGTCACACCGAGTTCTGTAAGGTTCTCAGTAACCTGGTCTTTCCAACGGAGTTCAGGTCGCCCTCTTCTGCGAGTTCATTGTCGAAGACTTTTCGAGCTGGAGCATTTTCGTCCATGCGTACAACATGACCTAGCCAACGCAACCGTTGCACCTTAATGCGTTTGACCACGTCTCAGTGTACAGCTCGTACAGCTCATGATTCATACGACGCCGATACTCTCCGTTAACGATGAAGGGCCCATATATTTTACGGAGTATTTTTCTCTCGAATACCGCCAGAACCGATTCATCCGCTTGTGTCATAACCCAGGATTCTGAGCCATACATTAAGACAGGTAGAATAAGTATCTGGTATAGCTTGCGTTTTGTTCGTCGAGAGAGGGCTCTGTCATTGAATCGCTTGCTTAGTCCGTAGTAGCATTTATTTGCAAGCAGGATTCTTCTCTGGATTTCTAGGCTGACATTATTTGCTTTGTTGATGGCGGAGCCTAGGTAGACAAAATTATCTACCACCTCGAAATTATAGTTGTCAACGTTCACGCAGTTTCCCAAACGAGTAGATTCTTTGTTCGTTGAAACTAATAACTTCGTTTTGTCCTCGTTCACCGTTAGGCCCATTTTCGCTGATTCCTTCTGAATACCTGAGAAGGCTGCAGTCACATCCCGCAGTTTTCGACCGATGACGTCTACGTCATCAGCGTACACGAGTAGCATGTGGCTTTTGTTGAATATGGTGCCACTCGTGTTTACTGCAGCTTTTCTCATTATCATCTCCATCACAATGTTGAAGAGATCGCACGATAGGCCGTCGCCTTTTTTTAGGCCTCGTCTAGTATAGAATGGCTCCGTAAGGTCCTTGCCAATCTTCACTGAAGACTTCGTGTCAGTCAGCGTCATTCCGCAAAGACATAGCAGCTTCGCTGGAATACCAAACTCAGCCGTGGCTTCGAGTTATTTCTGCCGTATCGGGCTGTCGAAGGCAGCTTTATAGTCGACAAAAAGATGGTATTCTGTTTCTCTTGGGTCTTTTCCAGGATTTGCCGAAGTGTGAAAATCTGGTCAGTTGTTGATTTTCCAGGTCTAAAGCCACACTGATAAGGCCCGATCAGGTTGGATAACACTGGCTTTAGTCTTTCACATAGCACACTCGACAGGACCTTATATGCGATGGGTAAAAGGCAGTTCCCGCGGTAGTTGGAGCACACACTTGGATCACATTTTTTCAGCACAGGACATAATACGCTTACATTCCAATCGTCGGGCATGCACTCTTTAAGCCAAACCGTGCGCAGGAGCTGGTGCATGCTCGTTATCAACTCCTCGCCACCGGACTTGAAGAGCTCTGAGGGCAGACCGTCGGCACCGGCAGCTTTGTTGTTTTTCAGCCGCGATATTGCTCTTCTTACCTCGGCTTGACTTGGTGGTGGGCAATCTAAGCCGTCGTCGACAATTGGCGTGATAACTTCACGTGCGCTGCCTTCTGGAACCAGCAGTTGCTGGAAGTGTTCTCTCCATATGTGCAGCACACTCTTAAGTTGTACAAATACCGAAAAAGGGATACAACTGATGATATCACCCAGATCAAATACCTAAAGGTAGAGTTATGGAAATGTATATAGAATTGCACCCTATAGAATTAGAAAACTGTCAAATGGGGTTTTTCAAAATTCGAACACTTAGGGTAAACTGGTACCATCGCCCAGACCAAATGGCTAAAACTATAATAGTATATGGGCATGCTTCCTATTTAGTTAGAGGGAGCACCTGTCCATTTTAGTTGTGCGATACGAATATATCTTTTAAAATGCGTACTTTTAGGGATAAAAAGGGACTAAAGCGGTACAATCACTCAGACCAATGGGATAAAGCTACAATCACATAAATTGGGCATTCGTTCGTCTTATGAAGCGTTGGCACTTTACCTGTATTGCTTAAAGACATAAGAAGGTTCATTGTAAGTACGGGTGAAGCGACGCGAGCCGGGAAAGCTAGTAAAACCATAAATAGCTTATACTAAGAATAGTAGTTTTGGTTGTGTCCCTTGTCCACTGGTTGACTTCACAAAGAGAGACACAAAAAAAGCATGGACTTTTGTAAGAAAGATCTTGTGCAGCTGTTAAGTTATCACAGTCAGCAACTTTGGATGTAACATAACACAGTACAAAATTTATCAGCTCATTGATTTGGGAATCAATTCTGAGAACTGCACGTTTTGTCAAGTTACATGCCATAATAATTTAATATCGATTTGAAGTTTTAGGCTCTTTTGTTTGAAATAAATCGAGAACTACTAGTTCGAATTAGGTGCAACAAATTCAAAAAAATTAAGAATTACAATTCCTTTAATCTGTTTATATAACGTTTCCCTACATAAGCAACAGTTTTACTTTTCCATTCATCAAACGATTTTGAACTGGGTTTTTGTTTTTGTAGCAGTTACAATAAAACTATTGTACTCCGTGGCGTATGATTTACGTGGAATATTACTTATGATAATCATACGCCACCATATAGTATTTAGAGCCAAAACAAAAGAGCCTAAAACGTGACAAATTCCCCTATACGGTACTTACTAACTTGTAACTTGATAAAACGAATGATACAGAACTTCTTCTTTTTGGGACTACTTTCACTTGCCGTTCTCAGAATTGAGTCCCAAATTCATGTGTTATACTGTGTAATATTCACAAAGAGAAAAAACAAATACCCAAACAACTTCGCAACCTGGGCGATGTGAATGAAGACTACTGCCCTTAACCCACAACTACATAATTTTCAGTCTTAAATTGTCAATGGGTTTCATCACTGAAGAGTAGGCAATTGTACAAGATTTCATAAAGGATATACAGAACTCACCTCTGTACAAATGGTTAACTACAAATCTACAGGCAGCTTATATACATATAAATTTTGTTTTTGTTTCAGTATTCATCACATGATAGTATTGTCTCACTTCCTAACATTCAACACTTTCACCCACTGTTCTTTCAATCTGAAAGTTGTTTTACGTGCATTTATTATGAACAAATATCCAACTTTCTCTACTTAGTACTGCACATTCGTAAGTAGAGTAGAGTATGTAATTATGTGTATTATTAAAACAGTGAACAAAAAAATTCTTTTCCCCATCGCCCACCCACACAGCACACAACACTCTCTCTCTCTCGCAAAGAACACTTACTCATTCTTAAACGCCCGGACCCGGATGATGAACACAGAATTTGCAAATGTAAATGTGAATGCAGAAGAAGTGTTTGTTTAACATACGTAAATGCCAATACGAAATGAAGAACGTTACACTTGCGAGGCTATGCCAAACAGTCAGCCAACCAGCCAGCTAGCTAGCTAGCTAACACGTAGTATGTGTGAGTTTTAATTTCGTTTCTCCACTACTGTGGTTTTCCTTTTTTGTGTTGTTTTTGCCGTTTGTTTGTTTTTTTTTTGGTTTTTTTTTTGTTAGAAAAGGAACAAGATTTGTTGTTACACTGGCACTGTGTGGCACTGGGTTTGTAGCCTCCACTAAACTAACTGACTTCAAACTGAAATTTGAACTAAACTAAGCTGTGTGTGTGGCATCATATGCATCCTAAATATCGTCGGTGTACATAAGTAGATAGCGCTAACCACCAACCATGCTACGCTATAGCCACAATGGACAAGATACTCACTCACTTGCTTTGGTAGCAACAGCATCAGTATCAGCATCAGTTGCTGATGTGGTATTAAGGGTAAAGACTGTGTGTGTAGTAGTAGTATGCAGTGGTGGTCGTAGTAGTTGTAGGTGGTTGGTAAGACCGCTTATAGGATAAATATGGAGGTGTTGCAATAGGGGCTGGCTTTAGTTTCTTATAAATGTTATTGAGTAGATTTAGCTTAACATAAGACTAGTTCAAGATTATTTTCGTATTATGCTGTAGTAAACTAAGAATTATATAAACTATTCTTGGGTCTTCTCCAGGATTTTTCGTAGTGTGAATCGGTCGTGGATTTACTAGGTTTATAGCCACACTGATAAGGTTCAATCAGGTTCGCTAAGATTTGCTTTAGTCTTTTACATTACATACTCGACAAGACCTTTGAATGCGATGGGTTTAAGGCTAATCAAGCAGTAGTTTGTGAACACACTTGGATCGCCGTACTTAAACACAAGACATAGAAACTCAGATTCAAATAATAGGACGTACAGCAAACTATCATGCGGGAGATCCCAACTTGACTTCTGGCTCCAGTCATCTAAATTTTTTTTCAATTGCCGGCCCCCTCGATGTTGTCAACAGCGACTTCACAGTATAGTGTTGAGTCAATCGGCATGTCTAGTAAAAAGCTTCTCAAACAGTGACATTCGTATATGTCGATAAACAAGAAGGTGCCGTAAGTTGTGAATCTAAAAATAGAAATCGTGTTAATTCACAACAACGTGAGGAGATATCTCATATCTCATTCATGGGGTATAATGAGAAATTAAGTTAATGAGCTGGTGCATGCACGTTGCCAGCTTATCGCCGCCGCGCTTAAAAAGCCCCGCCGGTAGTCTCCGGCAACTTTATTGTTATAAGCCGTGCAATTGCCGTGTTGATCCTGTATTGGCTCGGTTGTGGACAGTATACTCCGTGTTCGATGATTGAAATGATACCGTCACTCATGCTGCCTTCGGGTACGAGAAGAGAACGAAAGTGTTCCCTTCATATTTGCAGCACACTCTGAGTGTACGTGACCAGATTTTCGTGTCTGTCCTTATAGGCGGGGAACCCTTTTCCAAAACCTGTCCTTTTTACCTTTTGGTACAACTTTCGGGCTTCACCTCTTCCTCGGTAATTGTCGGTATCCTGTCTCTCACATTTCTTCCATAGGCGCTTATTTAACATGAAGAGGCTTTTTATCTCTCTCGTCATATCGTTCCAGCGCGCTTTGCATTAGCTGCAGTTTTGCCTTGCGTATAGGATCCTTTTGTCAGACATTGCGCGACATTCTTCATCGTACCTGGGTTTGTCAGAACGTTTTTTTTCATATAACAATACTATCGTGGTCGTAGAATGGGCAATCTGTTGCTACTATGTGTCGGGAACATTAGAGTTAGGGTAAGTATCGCATATGGGAATTTGTCACGTTTTAGACTCTTTTAATATATTGTTATCAAATTGATCATGTGGTAATTGATGGCAGGCATGCATCTAGTGTCATGGACGTGCGTGTGATCCGTGGTGCTAATATTGGTTCGGAACATTACCTGGTTGCAGTCAAGGTGCGCACAAGATTGAGCAGAGCGAAAAACGCACTTAACCAAACACAAAGAAAGCAAGATATCGCGAAGCTGCAAACCCCAGAGATAGCTACTGCCTACTCCAACCAGCTCTCCCTACTTTTACGACACAATGCCTCTACTTCTGACGTTCCCGATACACAGTGGCAGCATATTGCGCATTCCATGGCAACCGTCGCAACAACCGTGCTAGGATATGAAAAGCGGCGTTCAGACAAATCCTGGTACGATGGAGAATGTCGCATGGCGTCTGAGGAACAGTATACTGCTTATAGGGCAACGCTACAGCCAATTGTAACCCGTACTGTTAGGGAACGGCATAAGGAGAAAGCAAAACGGGCGAGACAGCTATTTAGGCGAAAAAACGTCAGATGAAGGAACAGGAGAACGAGGATATAGAGCGATACAGGGATAGAGGTGAGGCCCGAAAATTTTACCAGAAAGTAAGAGCAAATGGATACAGTAATGGCCACCACACCTGTAAGGACAGTGATGGAAATCTGGTCACGGATACGCAGAGTGTGCTGTACATATGGAGAGAACACGTCCAGCAACTGCTGGTTCCAGAAGGCAGCGCACGTGAAGGTATCACGCCAATTGTCGATGACGGCTTAGATTGCCCACCACCAAGTCAAGCCGAGGTAAGAAGAGCAAAATCGCTGCTGAAAAACAACAAAGCAGCCAGTGCCGACGGTCTGCCCGCAGAGCTCTTCAAGTCCGGTTGCGAGGAGCTGATAACGAGCATGCACCAGCTTCTGCGCACGGTTTAGCTTAAAGAGTGCATGCCCGACGATTGGAATGTAAGCGTATTATGTCCTGTGCTGAAAAAAGGTGATCCAAGTGTGTGCTCCAACTACCGCGGGATCAGCCTTTTACCCATCGCATATAAGGTCCTGTCGAGTGTGCTATGTGAAAGACTAAAGCCAGTGTTATCCAACCTGATCGGGCCTTATCAGTGTGGCTTTAGACCTGGAAAATCAACAACTGACCAGATTTTCACACTTCGGCAAATCTTGAAAAAGACCCAAGAGAAACATATCGACACGTACCATCTTTTTGTCGACTATAAAGCTGCCTTCGACAGCCCGATACGGCAGAAATTACTCGAAGCCATGGCTGAGTTTGGTATGCCAGCGAAGCTGATACGTCTTTGCGGAATGGCGCTGACTGACACGAAGTCTTCAGTGAAGATTAGCAAGGACCTTTCAGAGCCATTCTATACCAGACGAGGCCTAAAACAAGGCGTCGGCCTATAGTGCGATCTCTTCAACATTGTGATGGAGATGATAATGAGAAAAGCTGCAGTAAACACGAGTGGCACTATATTCAACAAAAGCCAAATGCTACTCGCGTACGCTGATGACGTAGACACCATCGGTCGAAAACTGCGGGATGTGACTGCAGCCTTCTCAGGTATACAGAAGGAATCATCGAAAATGGGCCTAACGGTGAACAAAGCGAAGTTATTAGTTTCAACGAACAAAGAATCTACTCGTTTGGGAAACTGCGTGAACATTGACAACTATAATTTCGTGGTGGTGGATAATTTTGTCTACCTAGGCTCCGCCATCAACAAAGCAAATAATGTCAGCCTAGAAATCCGGAGAAGAATCCTGCTAGCAAATAAATGCTACTACGGACTAAGCAAGCGATTCAATGACAGAGCCCTCTCTCGACGAACAAATCTTCAGCTATACCAGATACTGGTTCTACCTGTCTTAATATATATCTCAGAATCCTGGGCTGTGACACAAGCGGATGAATCGGTTCTGGCGGTATTCAAGAGAAAAATACTCCGTAAAACATATGGGCCCATCATCATTATCGGAGAGTATCGGCGTAGTATGAATCATGAGCTGTACGAGCTGTACACAGTCATTGACGCGGTCAAGCGCATTAAGGTGCAACGGTTGCGTTGGCTAGGTCATGTTGTACACATGGGCGAAAATGCTGTAGCTCGAAAAGTCTTCGACAATGAACTCGAAGGACGGCGCAGAAGAGGGCGACCAAAACTCCGTTGGAAAGACCAGGTTACTGAGAACCTTACAGAACTTGGTGTGACTAACTGGAGAAGAAGCGCAGAAGATCGAGGCGCTTATAATATTTTTCTACGTGCGGTATATAATCCACTGGGATTGCATAGAAGTACTAGCTAAGTAAGTAAGTAAGGCGGCGTATGATTATCATAAGTAATATTTCACGTAAATCATACGCCACGGAGTACAACAATTTTATCGTTACTGCAACAAAATAAACCCAGTTCAAAATCATTTGATGAATGGAAAAGTGAAACTGTTGCTTATGTAGGAAAACGTTATGAACAGATTAAGGGAATTGTAATTCCTAATTGTTTAGAATTTGTTTCAGCTTAATCGGACAAGTGGTTCTCGAGTTATGTCAAACAACAGTGCATAAAACGTGACAAATTCCCCTAAACGATACTTACTAACTTTAAATCGATATTAATTTATTATGGCATGCAACTTGACTACTACTTCTTTTTGGGGCTACTTTCACGTGCAGTTCTCAGAATTGAGTCCCAAATCAATGAGCTGAAAAATGTTGTAATGTTCTTTATGTCTTCGCAATATTTAATTAAAATTGTTGATATTTCATAGTTTTTGGATAAAATTATCCGTTTACATGAAATACTGAAACAACAATTGTTTTTATATTAAAATTTTATCCGTGAAAAAGTCAATAATAGCAAAATAATTACTGATTTTTATTTGTGTTGAATTGTTGCTCCTCGAAAAATCCTAACAACTTACCAATTCCCTGACCCAATCAATGACATATTCAATTGTTACTGAACTCTTGCAAGAAGCGAACTGCACCCAGTAAAACCCTTTACATTTTAGCCACAATAATAACCGAAAGAAAACAATTGCACACATTTATGTAGAAATGTGTGTGTGTATGTGTACGTTTGTATGTGCAGGCAAACAACTTTTGCCAACACATGTGTTTGTGTGAGGGTGATTGTAGTAAATTGTGGCAATAACTATCGAAACATACACTAACCAACACACAAACATTCAACCACAAGCCACAAACTGTCGTGCCAAGCCGTTTGTTTACTGCTCACCCTCACAAAAACCTTCAAACCTTCTCGTTGTAGCTTTCTAATTTTAAAGGAAACATCATTGTTAATGTATGAATATGGTGAAAGCGAACGCGAGTGTGTGTGTGTTAGTCGCTAGTATCACTACTTACACACATTCTTTTGTTGACTTGTATGTGCGTTTGTTTTATATATATATTTATATTCAAATTAAGAGAGAAGAAACAACAACAGCGTATAAAAGAAATATCACGATGACTTTCTCGCCCCTAAAAAAAACGAACTAAGAACGAAAGGAATTGTATTTAAAACCCAGAGTAAACGTTTCAAATTATAAATTCAAGAGGGTCTTTATGATATCCATGACAACTACAACATGAATGTATTCTACTAGATATGAGGCCATGTATGTATGTGCGCATGTAGTTCAACATACACATATGGATGTGTATGTGTATCATTATGTACAAGTACTTAATTGCGTTCATAAGACCCAATGATGATGATCATCATCTTGGAGATTGTGGTCTGCCCGTTGTGTTGTAATTAATCTACTTAGCTCAAGTGCAATTATCTCTTTGCATTAATAGCGAAACCAAAACTAATATTTTAATAATATCATTTATGCGTTGGCCCAAGGAGGCACTGCTATGTGTTCTAAAGCATATGTGCTTAAAGGGGCTTATAGCTATGGAAAATATTAATAGCCATATGGAGACGTAGAGGGAGAAAAGCTATAAGCTATTTCTGTATATTGATAGATATTTGTTAATTGAATATTTTAGAGCTCCTTTAATAGGTTAACTAATGCACAAAAATAGGAAAACTTGTTGTGTGTATATACGAGGATTGGTTGTGAAAATCAATTGGTGTTATAGTTTGTACTTGGCAACTAATGAACGTATAACTAAAATGGTTTATACCGGTAATTGTGCTAACATTCACTGGATTGTAATAATGAATGGTTATTAAACTATTAGACTGTTGATTTTAGTCGCGGTTGTACAATCATTTTTGTTTGTGAAGGTATTGCACGTCCAACATAGTTCACCATACGCATAGAAATCGTGGTAATCGATGAGGACATATCTCAAGTGCCATGGCCATACGGTGTAAGCGTGGTGCAAATACAGACTCGGATCACCACGTAGTTGCAGCCACAGTATGTACGAGATTAAGTAGTGTCAAAAACTTTTGTAACCAAATGCAAAGGTATACCGCCGATATAGCCAATGCCTATTCAAACCAACTCTCTCAATTACAGAAAACGATCTCGCCAAATATCGATGTTCCTAACAAACAGTGGCAGCATATTGCGCATTTTATGATCAATGATGGCGTATTGTCGGAGAAAAAGGATACAGCAACACTGCAGCCATCGCAATGCGAGCTGTGCGGAAACGATTTTAGAAGAAGAGGAGAGATATAAAACACATTTCCAAGTGGAAAAACATTTAGGGACATGGAATAAGGAGCCAGAATATCAAAAAGTTCGGTGATAAAGGTGAAGGCCGACAATTCTGCCAAAAGAAAAAAGGTAATGTTTTTGGAGAAAAGAGAATCCTACCTGTACAGAGATAGTGATGGAAATACGGTCACGGGCACTTAGAGTGTGCTATAAATATTAAGGGCACATTATTGTACCCTATTCGTTTTCGGAGGCAGAGCATGTGACCAAATCATGTCAGTCATCAATGACGGAGTAGATTGGCACCACCGAGCTAAAAAAAGGGCAATACGGCAGTAGCATGATTGATAAATAATAGAGCCATGGGAAACGATTTATCGCCGGTAGAACTTTTAAAGGCCGGTGACGATGGGCTAGAAACGTGCATGCACCAGCTCAAAAACAAATGTTTCATATCCCTTCTTTAAGAAAGGCAAGTGTGCCCCCAACTAACGAGCCTCTTACACACCGCATACAGGATCGTAGTGTCTGCGGTTTGTATAGACTAAATTCAGTCATATTCAACCGGACCTTATCAGTGTGGCTTTGAACCTGGTACTAAGGCTAATCCTGGACATGATCCAAGTAAGGCAAATCTACACTTTACATTATTCCATCGACTAAAAAGACTCATTCGACAGTTCGATAAGACAACAAGTATTAGAAGTAATGGCTGAGATAGGTGTCCCTATAAATCTGAGACTCCTTTTGCGGGATGACACTGACTGACACGAAGTTTTCAGTAAAAATAGGAAAAATACTGACGGAGTCATTTTTAAACAAGCAAGACTTTTGACCGGGCGATAGTTTTTTTTGTGCAGTATCTTAATCATCCTGATAGAGATGATCATGTGAAAAGCTGCAGTAGAAGTGAATGGTACCATCTTACATAAAATTCAACCGCTGTTCGCTTACGATGACGAGTTACATACTCGTGACTGCGAGATGTTACTGCGGCCTTATCAAACTTTGAAAAGCAGTTGGCAGAAGTAGGTCTGGCTACAGCGAGACTCCTTTACGAATGTGATGACACTATGTCATGCATTGTCTTAATCCTCTTACTGCATGTGAAAAGCTGTAGCAAACGTGACTGGAGCCATCATTAATAAAATTCACTCACTGTTCGCTTACGATGATGATACACATATCATTGGACGAGGACTGCGAGGTGTTCATGCAGCCATTTTAAGCTTTGAAAAACATTTGGCAGAAGTAGGTCTGACAATAAACTACGGCAAAACCAAGTTGTTGTCATAACAACTTGATAACCATTTATGGACAAATAAAATAGCCGACCAACAAATTCAGGATCATACAATACTTAGCACTATTACTATTCCTATACTTATTGATCGTAACTCGGTCATCATAGCCCAGGAAAACGTGAGAATCGAGAATTATTCAAGAATGTCGGTCTAAAGAAAGATACGAAAAAGATCCCGCTTGCACAGTGACCAAATAGATTTGACCTATAATGGACGTTAGGTTGGTGATACGATATGAACCACCCTCTTATTTTGTGTGCATGCCGGCCGTGGCATATTGGTTAGAACACGCGACTATCATGCGGATGATCCGTGGTTCGATTCCCAGCTCCAGTCATCTAAATTTTTCTTTCATTTCCGGCCCCCTCGATGTTGTCGACAGGAACTTCGCAGTATAGTGTCGAGTCATCTCGGCATGTCTAATAAGAGCTTTTCAAACAGTGACGTTCGCATTCGTCGATAAACAAGTAGGTGCCGTTAGTTGTGAATCTAAAAATAGAAAGTGTGTTAATTCACAACAACGAGAGAAGCTATCCCACACCTCATTCATGGGGTGGCATAGCGGACTATCAAAAGAAACAAGAGGCAGCATGATATGCATTTCTCCGGATCTGGTGTCTGGTTTCGACAATTGACCCTAGAAAGTTTTTCCTGTAGAAACTGCAATGTTGATGAAGAAGATAAGACCACACATCATTTTTTGTGCCACTGCCGTGCTTTTGTTGTTCTAAGTTTTGGGAAGTTTGGCCACCGGACAAATATCCTATCTATCAGCAGGTGATTTGTGTAACATTCGCGCCTTTATCAAAGCAAGGAAATGGCTTGAGGGCGAAGTTGACCGAGTGGAGAGGTGATAATTGGTGTGCAAATTGAAATGGTATCACAATGAGACCTATATATGAGCCCAAGTAACCCATGCTGAGGGCGGCTGCCAAAAAACCTAACCCAACAGCTTCAGGAGGTAGCTGGGATGAGAATTCTTTATAGGACATGTAACGCGATTATGATACGATCAGATATGTTTTGTTTCTTTTGTGAAGCACAAAGTTTGTGTGAAGGGATTGTTGGACATTTTTGTGAGTTTTGGACGACAAACATCCTCTATGCGGTGATGAGATGATAAATCGTTTCTATTTTTCTTTGGTCCTTGCGCAATCTGACAGTCAACATTTTCAGTGGAAGCATGTAAAAAGAGTAATTGTAGGCTGGACAACTCGAAAAGTGATAATTCTTTAAAGTGCATGTAACACGATTATCAACACGATCAAATATGTTTTGGTCCTTTGTAGAGAACAAGATTTGTGTAAAGGGTTAGTTAAATATTATTGTGAGTTTTGACTGACAAACATCCTCCCTGCGGTGATGGGATGATAAATCGTTTCCTTTTTTCCTTGATCATTGCGCAATCTGAGAACTCGAAAAGTATTTAACGACGATGTTAATTTTGCCCAGAGCCCCGGCCAGGTATCGAACCCGGCTTTATCGGATTGCCTTTCTACGTCGCTTCCACTAAGCAAAGGAACAAAGGGTCTACTAATTTGGCACGCTATGTTCATGTTGACAACTGTACATCTAAAGTGGTAAATTACTCTGTCCACCCAGTCTTTCATCGTACATTAAAAAAAAAATATGTCAAGGACGAGTTTGACCGCAAACCGCTGCTAACATGCACTTGACAAGTGTTTAAATGACAAAGCCCTCTTTCGGCGAATATAGACCGAACCTGTCTTTCTCTACGGCACAGAATCCTGGGTATGAACACAAGCGGGTGAATCTGTTTTGCGAGCCTTCTAAAGAAAAACACTCCGAGAAATATATGAAGCCACCATCGTTAACAGAGAGTAGCGTCATCGTATCAACCATATATGAGCTGTATACTGACATCAACGTGACTTCAGTGATAAATTCAATGGGCGGCGTAGGCGGGAGTATATATTTTCAAATATGTTTTATATTGTCCGTAAAAATAATCTACTGTCACAATTTTTCCCTATTCAAGCGCCATTAGTTACGAGAAGTCGACAAATTGCGAAAATTTAACACGATATTATACAATTAGTCATGTTCTCCGGAAATTTTAATTTATCAATATTATTATTATAAATTTGTATGTTTGTCTGTTTGTTTGGTTGTATGTTTCTGGCTCAATCACGTCTAAACGGCTGAACCGATTTCAATGAAATTTGGAAGACAGTCTATATACTAAATGGAAATTACACTAGTCTATAAATTTTTTAATTTTTGACTCAATGGGCAGAGTGGGCGTGACAAAACTTTTTTTTAGAGCTAGGGAAATAAAATTTGATACACAGATAGTACTCGGCAACACGAATATGAGTATGCAGATGAAATTTTTATTTTCGATCAGTGGGCGGAATGGGCGTGGCTATATTATATTAATGAAATTTCCATGAAATGAAATTTTGAAATTACCGTGACTGTTTTTTTTAATTTTTGACTCAATGGGCGGAGTGGACGTGGCAAAACTTTTTTTAGAGCTAGGAAAATACAAATTTATACACAGATAGTGCTTGGCATCAGTAATATGAAATTGTATTTTAGCCCTAAAGATATCAAATTTGGTACACAGATAGTACTTGACAACGGGAATATGAATATGCAGACGAAATTTTAATTTTGGATCAGTGGGCGAAGTGGGCGAGGCAAAACTGTATTTGAATCCTAGAGAGATAAAATTTGACACCCAGATAGTACTCGACACTACGAATATGACTATGTAGACTAAATTTAAATTTAAGATTATTGGGCTGAGTAGGCGTGGCAAAGCTGTAATTTAAACCTAGAGAGATACAATTTGACACCCAGATAATACTCGATACAAAAAAGTAAAATTTAATTGATCAAAAAGTACATTTATTGTACAAAAAAGTACATTTATTGTACTAAAAAGTACAATTAGTCTACCAAAAAGTACTATTATTGCACAAAGAAAAACGCATTTTTTGTACCAAAAAGTTAATTTATGGTTTTAAAAAGTACTTAAGTAAAATTTGTTGTACCTTAAAGTACAATTTATTGTATTAAAAAGTACTTTTATTGTACACAAAAATAACAATTAATTGTACCACAGTGTACCTTTTATGGTACCAAAAAGTACTTTAAAGTACTTTTTTATACAGATAGTACTTGGCGCAATAAATATGAATTTGAAGACGAAAGTTTTAATATCGGTTAGAAGAGACGTTGTAAGTTTGATCAGGTTAAAGAGTAATTTAGGGTAACCAATTGTCTACAAGTAAGCAATAACGAAGCATTGTCACTAGTCTAGTATATAAAATTTCAATTAAAAAATCATATTGCCTTAAACATTATATTCATATTCTAACATTGAAATATCACACCATGACCGTGCCAAAGTTACAAAAAACAACATTTCAAAAATAATTACAACATTCAAATGTCACTTTCCACACCGAAAACCAATCCTCTGACCAATGGCTACAATTTCAAAGGTTGTTTGCTGGAACCTTACTGATAAATATGTATAATAACCAAAATACAAGTCAAATACTAAAAGAGGAGGATCCATATACTTGTACTGAAAGAAGAGCAAAAAATACACACAACGAAACAATGTTTGTGTTATTAAACAGCAAGGGAATTAGATGACAGGGCCACCAGAGCCGTTAGTTCAGTTCCTCATTGTCCTTTCACTCGCAACAATACAAACAAAAAGAGATTACGGAAAGCGTTTTTGGATTTGTCATGGATTTTACGGTTATAGGCTCAAGGTTTACAATTTCACTTCAAATGAAAGCAACCGAAACAACCAACTCGACTCGACTCGACTCGTGTTGTGTTGTGTTATTTCTCTTATTTTATGTTTTTATGGTTTGGTTTATTAAAGTATGTTATTGTTGCTGTAGTCGTCAGTATTCGTTTATTGCTTTGTTTTTACTCATACTAACAGGATTGTCGTATATATATAAACATTTGTATTTATTTGAGATAATTCCTTCCGTTGCTTTTCTGCTGTCATTGTGTACTGAGTTGTGTTACCCCTAAACCCTCCCGCCCTCAAATAAATGTCGGTGGGGCCACGATGCTGCTGATTCCCAGCGGCGGAATTTGAGAGGCCTTCCTCATATAATACATGCAGTAGTCATTATTTGGGAATAACATTTCAAATAAGGAATACAGAACGCATGATTTTTCATCAGATTTAGGCATTTTATGGACTGACCTGTCAAAGACATGTAAAAAGAAGGCAGAGAGATTTCATACACATCCCCTCTCGCTTCCAAATAACAGGGGTATTGCATGCCTTCTAAATGGAAAGAATTGTTAATACGTTTTTTTTCAACTTTTATGAAGGCCTGCCAGAGGCCTTTGAAAAGAAGGCAGAGGGGTTTCATACACATACCCTCTCGCTTCCAAATATAAGGGGTATTGGATGTCTTCTAAATGGAAAAAATTGTTAATTTCCGTGGAAGGGGTTTTTTTAAACAGTGTATCATTAGTTTCAACCACACAATTCGAATGCATCTTCATAGGCTAGACAGTAGCATCGCTGACTAACAATCACGAGGTAGTGGGTTCAAACTCCAGCAAAGTTTACTGTCGTTGGAAAAAAAATGTAAGTATAGAGAAAAATATATATAAGTGAGAAATATCTAAAAATAACCGGTGCGCTCTCAAAAAAACTAAATAATTTGAGGGTGCACTGTATAGTTTTTCTTTTATTTGCAAGTCATTATTTTTTCATGTGTATGCTGGCCTTCTATAATGCCTTCTAATAGAAAGCATCCATAGGGCCCCTTTACAGAAAGTTTCCATGAGGCCTTCTTATAGAAAGCATCCATAAGGCCTTCTTATGGAAACCGGCGACGGAAGGCCTTATTTTCCAATGTCACGCAATGTAAAAAAAGAAAGGAAGAAAGAAGGCCAAGGAAGTCATACCGGATCCAAAAGAAGGCCTTCAAACTCATGAACGAAGGCCTTCCTTCTCATGATTTCCGCCGCTGGGTTGTTGTGTATTGCAGTGTATGTGTGTGTGTCGTCATGTATACCCACGAGGAAAGGATACACAAATACACCAAAGGATCTAAACAATCTCTGTAATGGCCATCAAATCTTTATTTGTCATAAAAGAAAAGAGCCTTAACAATAAACACATTTTATCATATCCACATAGTATTCTGTGACAGAGTCATATATCCTGTGTGAGTGTGTGGGTGTATGTGTTCGAGTGCAAATGTAGTACTATTTATAGAAGATATGGGTATTTCTATGAGATGTCAGCAACATGTTGGT
The DNA here is from genome assembly GCA_964034835.1 of Muscina levida. Taxonomy (NCBI): domain Eukaryota; kingdom Metazoa; phylum Arthropoda; class Insecta; order Diptera; family Muscidae; genus Muscina; species Muscina levida. Next base: position 38,131,212 of record OZ035883.1, read on the forward strand.
AATTTTGTATTGCATGGAACATCGTAAAGTTGATGGTTTAAGAGTTGTATTGCCTTTTTGTCTTTTGTAAGAGTTGTGGGTTGGGGGTGAAACAGTTTGTTCCTCATATTAGACTACAATTTAAAATTTTATAAAACAATTAGAACTTTATTGAGTTTTTGTTTCATTACCTATTCTTCATACAGTAATTGTGTATTGTTGTTCAATGTAAAGGCTTACATTTCATTTAAGATGGTAAAGTTTTTTTCTCTGTTTTGGTAGTCAGTGCAGTTGAATAATATAAAGAATATTCTAGAAAGAACTAATCCCCAAGTTACATCCATCCCTATCCTATTCTATTAAAATTATAAATGTGAATGTTTGTCTGTTTGTTTGTGCGTTTATTCGTGGCTCAATCATGCCTAAACGGCTGAACCGATATCAATGAAATTCGGTAGGCAGTTAGTATACTGTATGGAAAGTACGGTAGGCTATATATTTTTATATTTTTGACCCTATGAGCGAAGTGAGATAAAATTTGCTACACAGGTAGTAATCAACATCACGAATATGAATATGCAGACGACATTTTAATTTTGGATCGGTGGTTGTAGTAGGCGTGGCAAAACTGCATTTAAGCCCAAGAGAGATAAAATTTGTTACACAGATAGCTTTCGACAACACAAACATTAATATGCTAACGAAATTTAAATTTTGAATCAGTGGGCGGAGTGGGCGTGACTAGATATTATTTAAGCCCTAGAGAGATAAAATTTGCTACACAGGTAGTAATCAACCACACGAATATTTATATGCAGACGAAATTTTAATTTTGAATCAGTGGACGTAGTAGGCGTGGCAAAACTGCATTTAAGCCCAAGAGAGATAGAATTTGTTACACAGATAGCTTTCGACAACACAAACATTAATATGCTAACGATTTAATTTAAATTTTGAATCAGTGGGCGGAGTGGGCGTGACTAAATATTATTTTAGCCCTAGAGAGATAAAATTAGCTACACAGGTAGTAATCAACCACACGAATATTTATATGCAGACGAAATTTTAATTTTGGATCAGTGGACGTAGTAGGCGTGGCAAAACTGTATTTAAGCCATAGAGAGATACAATTCGGCACCCAGATAGTACATGACAACACGAATATGCAGACGAAATTTAAATTTTAGATCAGTGAACGTAGTAGGCATGGCAAAACTATATTTAAGTCTTAGAGAGATACAATTTGGTGCACAGATAGTACTCGGCACTTCAGGTTAAAATTTGCAGCCGAATTTTTTAAACTTAGTCAGTGGCCGCAGTGGGCGTGGCAAAACTGTATTATAGCCCTAGAGCGATGATATTTAATATACATATAATAAGATATCAAAAAGTACAGTTTATTTTAGCAAAAGTATATGCATTGAAAAAAAAGTAAAATTTATTGTATAAAATTATTAATTTATTGTACTAAAAAGTAAATTTATTGTACCTTAAAGTACATTTTTGGTATCAAAGAGTACTTCATTCGTACCAAAAAAAGTAGAATTTATTGATTTAAAATGTACTTTTATTGTACGCAAATAGAAGAATTAATTGTACCACAGAGTACCTTTATTGAACCAAAAAGTACTTTAAATGTACTAATAAGTGCTTTCATTTCCTCTTTCCCTTCTTAAAACTGGCCTGTGAGCAGCCCTACTGTGTACCCCACAAAAATACCATAGATGTTCTCAAAAGGCATGCAAACTTTCTTGCCTTAATCAGGCATGTTGACAGTCCTATTAGTAGAAGGCAGAATTGACGTTCATAGCCATGCGCTTGTCGCTTCTCCGATTAGGCCTGTTGGCAGGCCTCTTAAGGGAAGGTAAGACAGATGCTGTTGTTTATGAAAACCACATGTATGTTATTTATCGTACAACAACTATATCACGTGATAGCCGAGTAGGTAGCATGCCCAACTATGAGTACTGAGGTCGCGAGTTCGATTCCCGCTGCTGGAGTTTAAAAAAAAATTGTAATTGTAAATTGTAATAAATATTGTATTAAAAATTTATAAAAAGTAGGAAATAATTTAATATGGAAATAATTCGCATATGTTTTTTTTTATTTAAGTCCTTCTATAAATGCTCTTTTGCAGGCCTGCAAGCTGGTCTGCAGTAGCAATGCCTCATAGAAGGCCCTTGTTATTAGGACTCCAAGCAGGACATACTAGGCATGCCTACTGAAACGCCTTCAATGACAAAGAGAATGTGCAGGCCTTGCCTGCCTATGACACCCTATGTTAATTTGAAATGAAGACTGCATTTGAAGGGTAGGGCTTCTGACTGCCTTTGCAGGCCTGTAAGAAGGCATGCAAAGCCCCATTTTTTGCTGCTGGGAAATTATACGCTCCACTGTATTGCGATGCAGATGTACTTAAGTGGTCATAATCCAAAAACCGAATATGAGGAATGAAAGAGAATCAAAAACTACACTTTTATATCCAACAACAACAAAATTATATTTAGTAAAGTTTATGTGTTTTGCATTTCTCTCCATTTTGGGGTGATCATGAAATTAAACGCAGTGGTTTTATATTACAAAATAAATTTTTTTATTAAAACAAAAAGCTAATTTAAAATAAAAACACTTTGTAACAATGCGTATGACCTCTCTTATTTTGAATAAATTCAAAACTGCCTTTCGGTCATACTATTTTTTAGGGTTTTTGGGGTTGAACTTTCTAAGGAGTCCCAAGCCGATATTACTACCGATTTTAGCTCTGCAACGCTATTGTATTGCCTGTTGTTGGAGTATATTTTATGAACAAGCAAGCCGGCCCCTCTAAGACTTCAACGTTTTCTGACCGAACGCAACGTTTTGTTCCCTTATTGGTATGACCAAAAGACAATTTTGAACTTATTCAAAATAAGAGAGGTCATACGCATTATTACAAAGTGTTTTTTGTTTTAAATATATAGATTTGCTTTTTGTTTTAAGAAAACATTTTTATTTCGTATTTAAAAACCACTGCGTTTAATTTCATAATCACCCCAAAATGTAAAGAAATTCCAAAAACTTAAACTAAATACAATTTTGTTGTTGTTGGATGTAAAAGTGTTGTTTGTGATTCTCTTTCATTCCTCATATTCGGTTTTTGGATTATGACCCCTTAAGTACATCTGCATCGCAATACAGTGGAGCGTATAATTTCCTGGTCTCCTGTATAAAAGAGTTTTTTCGTAACATCATAATATTTTTATATTTTACATGCTGACACTTTTCACAACATGTTTTTCAGAGATGTGCTCATTTAAGGACTATTTACACTGCGTCAGTTTATTCTATCAAATTTAGTCGGTAAATTCTGACAAAACAACCTCATCTACACGATGATGGATACATTTTGATTGAAATAACTGACAATGATGTCAGTAGTGTAAATGAGCCTTTATAGTACTCGGCAATGCAGACATGAATATACCGACATAATATTTATTTTCGGCTAGCGGGAATACGAAGGCGAACATTTTATTACCGATCGGTAGGCAAGAGGGAAACTAGAAATGTGGTTTTTAGGACAATATAAGGAAATATTTGTGTACATATAGCACTTGACGCTATAAGTATGAATTTGCAGACGGATGTTTTAATATCGGTTAGTGAGACGTTGTTAGTTTTATCAGATTAAGGAGTTACTTGGGGTAAAGAATTGATTACAGAGCGTTCAAGATCGACGCTTAAGCTTAGCCCTTAAAGTAGGCGAGTCAAACATTTTATAAGTACACTCATACCTCTTTATACGGCCTCTCTTTTTACGGCATTTCGCCTTTTTCAATTCTGGAACACCTTCGTTTTACGGCGCACATAACTTCGCTATACGGCTAAAAGCAAATAGGGGATTCACCGTTTTTCTACGACTAACAAAAGCATTCACTCACAAGCACAACGAGTGTTGATGCAGCAGTCTCTTGTTTGTGCTGATCGTGAGTAGACGTAGTTTTTTTTGCACATTTGTCCGTTCTTGAGTAATAGTAAGTAGGAACCAATCTCATACCAATCTCTTGCTGTTCATATGGATTTGTATGAAATTTATTACCTCGCTTTACGGCGTTTTGCTTTACGGCCAACATTTTGGGAACGTATCTAGGCCGTATATCGAGGTATGGGTGTATTCCTCAAGTAAGCAATAGCAACAAAGCATTGCTAATTTTTGGATGTTTTCCCTCTAAGAGAATAAAACATAACAATTTAAAGTTCTTATCTTTTTAAGATTTGAATTAAAATTTTGATATTGTTTTCCTTCACACTCACGTTTACATTAAATATCACATCTCGAATTGGAGCCGCTTGATTGGATGGCTTGAAAAAAACTTATTTTTCTGTTGCATCTCAAGAAAGTTAACACTCTTTTTTTTAAGACTCACACAACAGCCACATAGTTTTCTAAGATGCCTTAACTACACATATTCAAATTGATTTGAATACTCGTAAATTGTGGCCACAACATCGAGATGGCCGCCGCTTAAATATAAAAAATATTGTGTTCTTGCATTTATAGGTCATAGTAAAAAAGAAAATTATATTATTCAGATAGTTGCTGTTAACTGTTATTTGCTGTTATCTTTATGGAAACACCCACATGCAGCCACTTTATCTCTAAACGAAACAAAACAACTATTTCCTAAATAGTTTTGTGTTTGTATGTGTTTTGCTTTAACTTGTACATAGCCACACAAAGAGCCTACAAGGAAGAAAGTGAATTGTAACATTTGCAGTCTATTGTCATCATAGACAACAATTCATCCGCCATTACCACTTCATCTTTGACTGTCCAACTAATGCCGCTGGGTAGGGCGCATGTCCCATTCATTCATCCATCCATCCATCATAGAGATATGCCCAGTTAGAGTCAAAGGCATAGCGACACATTCTCACCTACACTAAAATTAAAGTCAAGAAAACAATAGAATGTGACCAAACTAAACACTTGAACGCTGGCGACGATTTTACAAAACAAAGAGGGTTGATAGTAATTACAATGGGGAGATGGTGTAAGATAGTTTTTACTATATGGAAGTAAGTGAATTTCAAAGGTTTTGATCAGTGCTAGTTAATTAGAGTAGTACAGATTTCTTGCTCTATCCTTATGACCGGGGAATGAGGATTTTTTAATTTGAGTTCTCTGGTCGTTATTCACTTGAGAATAAGCAGAATATCTCTTTTTGGAGGTCCCCAAAAAGTGCGCAACGTCCGATAGCTCACGTGTTGCCAGTAAATGCCACTGAGCATCCGTTCAGTGGTAGCATGCTACCACCGACGCGTCTTAGGAAGTAGGTAACCAAAGTTACTGAAGCTCAACACAATGGCTCTCTTAGTGGCTTTGGCAGCCCCAAGAAACTAGGATCGGGCGCGGTAGGCCTAATAAGGCATTCTCTTTAAACAAAACCAATTATTATGAAAACACGAAGAAATTAAAAAAACATGAACCTCCCCAAATGTTGAAGACCCCTGCAAACGTTATAAGGAACATGATTTAAGGATATGTACATGGAATGTCCGAACTCTCTACAGCGAAAGTGCCTCCATCCAACTGGCGGATGTCATCGACAAACACAAGGCTGACATCACCGCCATACAGGAAATGCGATGGACGGGACAGGAATGGACGTGTCAAAAGAACTGTGACATCTTTTATAGCTGCCATGCAGAAAGACAAGAATTTGAATGTGGATTCATAGTCGGGAAAAGACTGCGACATTTGGTTTCGCGGTTTAACCCAGTAAGAGACCGAATAGCCACTATTCGCATCAAGGCGAAATATTTTTACATTACGCTGATTTGTGTACACGCCCAGACAGCAAACAAAGATGAGGACATTAAGGATGCATTCTATGAGCGCCTGGAGGAAATATATGAACGCTGCCCTGCACATGAAATTAAAATCGTTTTAGAAGATTTTAATGCTAAAATAGGAAGGGAAGATGCTCATGGTTTAGCAGTCGGAAAATTCAGTTTGCACAACAACACCTCCGATAACGGATTCAGACTAGTTAGCTAAGCGGCGGCAAGAAACATGGTAGTGAGTGATACCAGATTCCCTCATAAAGATATGCCAAGGCAACCCGGGTATTCCCTGATCAAAATACTAGAAACCAGATTGATCACGTGGTAATTGATGGCAGGCCTGTCTCAAGCGTTATGGACGTGCGTGTGATGCGCGGTGCAAATATTGACTCGGATCACCGCCTAGTTGCAGCCAAGGTACGCACGAGATTAAGTAAAAACGCAAAGGAAGCTAGACATCACAAAGCTATATACCACCGAGATAGCCACTGCCTCGCTCAGACAAGCCCTGGTGCGATCAGGAATATCGCGAAATGTCTGAAGATAAGGATGCTGCATACAGGGGAAAACTTAAGCCAATGGCAACGCGTGCAGTGACGGAGCGTTATAAAGAGAAAAGGAGGAAGATGAAATGCCTGTTCCGATGGAAAATCATCTGTTGAAGAAAAAAGAGAGCCAGGATATCGAAAATTACAGGAATAGAGGTGAGCCCAAAAAATCTACAAAAAGGTAGTAAGTAAAGGTTTTGGACCAGGGATCCCCACCTGCAATAACGGAGACGGAAATCTGGCCACGGACACTCAGAGTGTGCAGCAAATATGGAGGAAACACTTTCTATCTCTACTCCTTCCCGAAGGCAGTATATGTGACGAAATCGCACCAATCATCGACGATGGAGTAGACTGTCCACCACCGAGCCAAAACGACATCAACAATGCACGGCTTAAAAACAATAAAGCTGCGGGAGCCGATGAACTACCGCCAGAGCTTTTTAAAGCCGATGGCGATGAGCTGGCAACATGCATGCACCAGCTCATAAACACGATCTGGTTCAAGGAATGCATGCCCGATGTTTGGAATCTGGGTGTTTTATGTCTTGTTCTTAAAAAAGGCGATTCAAGTGTGTGTACCAATTATTGCGGGATCATCGCATACAAGGTCCTGTCTAGTGTCCCTACGGGAAAAGTGGTGTTAATCTACCTGAGTGTACCTATGTCAGGACGGGTGAAAAGGGAGAATGCGTCCCCAAACTGGTTCTAAAGTGTTAAAGAGAAGTCAATTTGACTGATCTGTAGTATTCTGCGGCATTGTGTATCCAACGGCATTGTTTATAAATAAGTAGAAAAGTCAGAAAAATATAAAATATTTATATATAATTCAACGCTAGACAACTAAGTAATTTATCAAAGAGTTTCATTTAATTTTTCCGTCTTATTTTGGGGCATATTAACAAAAAACAGATATCATAGTTAGGTGCTTGGTTATTACTGAACCTGTCGTAGGGCTTGTACTGTTGAACCGGTTCAAGACACATCACAAAGTATTAATTAGGTGTCATTTGACACTTTAGTGGCCAACCCCATACAAAACGTACCGGTTCTCTACATACAAAAGTTCCGGAACTAGAACCGGATCTTGCACCCTAGGGAACCAGTCCCGTGACTGGTACTGTACCGGTTCATTTTCCCATAGGGTTGTTATGTGAAAGACTAAAGCGCCTTCTGGCGAAACTGATTGGATCTCATCAGTTAGACTTGGAAATCCACGACCGACCAGGTATTTACACTACGACAAATCCTGGAGAAGCCTCAATAAATGCAGATCGATACCTACCATCTGTTTATCGACTACAAAGCTGCATTTGACTGTCCAATACGACATAAACTATAAGATGCTATGACTGAGTTTGGTATCCCCGCGAAGCTAATACGACTTTGCGGGATGACACTGACTGACACGAAAACTTCAGTGTAAATAGGCACAAATCTAACAGAGCCATTTTCTACCAAGCGAGGCTTTAGACAAGGCGATAGTCTGTCATGCGATCTCTTTAGTATTATCATGGAGATGATCATGCGGAAGGCTGCAGTAAACACGACTGGCACCATCTTTAACAAAAGCCACATGCCGCTCGCGTATGCTGATGATATAGATATCATTGGCCGTGGACTGCTGGATGTAACTGCGGCCTTTTCGAGTATTGAGAAGCAGTCGGCAGAAGTGGGTCTGGTAATAAATGAGAACATAACAATGTTATTTGTTTCAACGAACAAAGAGTCCACTCGTCGGGACGCTGCGTGAACGTTGACAACTATAACTTTAAAGTGGATGATGATGTTGTCTACATTGGCGCCGCCGTGAACATAAATTATAATATCAGCCTGGAAATTAAGAGATATGCATTGATCGCAAATCAATGCTACTATGCGCTAAACCGGCGATTTTATAACAAAGCGCTCTCGAAGAAGAACAAAGATACAACTCTACCAGACTCTGATCCTACCAATCTTGGTCTACAGCGCAGAATTCTGGGTAATGACACAAGCGGATCAAACTATTCTGAGAGTCCTGCATAGAAAAATACTTCGCAGAATATATGGACACATAATCGTCAACAGCTGGGACCGGTCGTGGCATGATGGTTAGAACACGCAAATACCATGCGGGTTCCAGGTTCAAAAAAAAATGTCTTTTATTGCCGGCCCACCTCGATGTTGTCGACAGCAACTTCGCAGTATAAGTGTCGAGTCAATCGGTATGTCTAGTAAAAGCTTTTCAAACAGTGACGTTCGCATTCGTCGATAAACAAGTAGGTGCCGTTTGTTGCGAATCTAAAATAGAAAGCGTGTTCATTCACAACAACGCGAGAAACTATCCCATACCTCATTCATGGGGTGTAAAGGGAAATTAAGTAAGTAAGTAATCGTCAACAGAACTATGAGCTGTAGAATGACATTGACGTAATCAGAATGCAGAAAAAAACTCGATGGGCGGCGCACGGGGTGGCGGGCAAGACTTCGTTGGGTGGAAGAGCTGCCATCTAAGTTTAGTATGAGAAAATATCTACGAAACGCAAAAGACGAAGCGGCTACTGAGGCATGAATTTTTGTTGATTAGATGGACCGGCCGTGGTCCGTGGTTAGAACATGCCACTACCATGCGGGAGATCCCAGGTTCGACTCCTGGCTCCAGTCATCTACATTTTTCATTGCGCGCCCCCTCAATGTTGTTGACAGCAACTTCGCAGTATAAGTGTCGAGTCAATAGGCATGTCTAGTAAAAGCTTTTCAAACAGTGACGTTCGCATTCGTCGATAAACGAGTAGGTGCTGCTTGTTGTAAATCTAAAAATAGAAAGCGTGTTAATTCACAACAACGCGAGAAGCTATCCCATACCTCATTCATGGGTTATAAAGGGAAATTAAGTTTAAGTAAGTTAAGATTGAGATGCGCCCAATACATATGATGTACCAAAGCACAAGTCTTCACTTAAGTTAACCATCTACTCGTATTACTATTGTGTCCAAGGACTCACAATTGATAATTGAGTGCATAACACTATGGATTCTTAGTTGGCTTTCTACTGTTATTCCTAATAACGTATTTCTGTTTATCATTGCCAAAGTAAATAAGTTGATTTGCATTCCAATGAAAATCAAAACAAAAATACAAATTTTCCCTGAATTCTGCCATCAATTTAGATTATATCACAGCCATCTGTTAATAAATGTCAACAAAGCTATTCTTGCTCCCCTCCCGTTTGATTGATCATAAATTTGATAAAATTGGTTCATGGCTATAAAGTAATATACTAAATATGTCTAAAACACAATTGAAAACAGAAAAACAAACGCCACGTGAACTTATTATTCCTATAGTTTTTTCTTTTTTATGTCAACCTCATCTGCTGTCACACAGCTGCGCCTCTAAAGAGCAGCATGAAATAATTTCACCCCGTTGAGACAGGCAAACAAATCTCAACTGACTAAATATTTTGGCCTAATTCTATGACCTTCGGCGTCAACATCGCATTGGGATGCCGCAACATCGTAATGCCTAATGCCAACAACAACAGCCAGCACTTGACGTGTATCCAGCTGAGTAGCCAACAGAACTAATATCGAATTTCATGCGATATGTCTTAATATGTCAGTTTCAATGAAATGGAAATGAGACACACAACTGCACACCGCATCATAGAGCGTACAATGTCCTCCACAGCCATGGTTGACATATATATCTCGGTGTTGTCTATTCTCTTTCTCACTCTCTCTCTCTTGCTCCTTTGCTTGTAATTGTTCCTCAAACTAAGACATTGTGAAGCCGTTGGAATTCAGGCAAATCCCCAAAGAGTTGTAATGCATACAATGGAGCCAAGGAAAAAAGGATGTTTTTGAAGTCGTATGAGATTTAGAATTGTGTGGGTAAATCATACGCTTATTTTTTCTCCTTCCATCCTGTTGATTGTCAAGAGAAATTAAGGAGGAAGGTTTTTTTTCTTGCTTGTTTTCCTATTCTTATTATCGTCATAGCTCTCTAGGTTTTTGTGTTGAGTATAAAGATTTATGATGGTATAATTTCATTTGATTAGTTACTCATGATGATGATGATGTTTGCTGCTATAGACTACACACATGTGGGGTGGTTCGGTGCGTGTGTGTGGGTGTGTCTTTGTGTGCTCCTACATAACATTGACTTAGATAAATTGCAGGGATTATTAGCCACATCATGCAAAACCAAAAAAAGGAATGGACTTAATTGCAGATATTTCACTAGACTGCTGCTATTCATTAGTATTTTCTCATGCGTAAATCACTTTTTGTGTAGTTTAGTACTCATTATGTATTCATCTAAAATGTATGAATTCATTATGCACCATAGGGTGGGGTAGAACTTGAACACAAATTTGCATATTGGCTAATTTTTCTTTTTTGTCTTTTTCATTGTTTTATAGTTTTGTGGTATTTTGGAGAGCTGTATGGATAATTGATAAATTTAAGTATATTGACATTATAAATCTCTGTAATTTGGTTCAAACACATAGTTTTAAAAATTATAACCCATACAAATATCTATCTTATTATTTTGTGTAGACAGTGAATCTACATGATTTACACAACTGATGAGATTATATTATAGTGTGATTTCCATACATATACATTTAATAATTCCTTATTCTATTTCATATTTCTAACTTTACTGCATTAATCTCTGATGTGCTTCAATCAAATATTTGTTAAAGATAAGCAAATATTTTATGCAAACAACCTTCTCCATGAACTCTTGATATCTATTGTTATACACAAGTAGTCGGTCGGTCGGTCGGTCGTTCTGTCTCTCGTAGTCATGATACTTTTATGGCAGCCAGGAAACCTCTAGAGAACAATATGTATGATTTGAATGCTCGAGCACAGAGACCTTACACAGACACACACACACTCACACACACTCGGACATAACATTTTATTTACAAATGCATATTTGAATAGATTTCATTGTGATATTTACTTGAGTTTCTCTTTATTGGTGTATGGACATAAGAATTGCTTCCGCTTTATTGTTGCAGCACTTGACAACAACAGAGATTTATATGACGGTCATATGATATAGGATTAGATTGGTATACAAAGTGATTGAGTTGGAAATTTTCAAATATATGTAATTAGAAATTGTTATTGTTATTTTTTTGAGTTGATTTAAGCTGTAATGTTATTGTTGTTGTGATTCTATATTATAACCAGGGCCAACACAAATATGCAAGAAAAAAACTAAAATTATGCACATTAGATAAGCATGAATAACATTAAAAAAATTCTTTTAAAGCTGATAAAAAATGCACAATAAATTTTGATTCGTAGTTAATTTTAATATTTTTTTTTACTTTACATTTATAAGATTCTTTTTATTGATTATCTACTGTACTGTAAAAAAATTACAAGAGGATTTTTGACTAACAGTTCTGTATTGTACATATTTTGGTCGTGCTAAATTCAATGGCGTACTTAATCTTTTAATGTATAATAAATATTATGTATACGCCTTCACCGTCACATATTCTCACATATTCATGATTTCCGCGTTTGAAATCTTGATCAATATTCTGTTAAAAAGCTGGTTTGTGAAAAAAACGTTTAAAACATGCTCAGTGTTTTATATGTGAAATACGGGATTTTTTTTCACATTTATATGGGATTGTTTCTGACAACTGTACCAACGAGTAACGGATGGAACTAGGTAGAGCTCAGTGAAATTGTTGACGAAGGAATGGATCCATAGCATAAACCCTTAAAACATGCCGGTAACACTGTTATATGCATTTGCATATGCAAGTATGCATTGTCCTGGTAATACCAGTTTGCACTAAGCTTTTGACTATGCAAAGATTTGGTTAAGATTTGAATTTAATAATAGTGTTGAAATTATTTTGATAAATTAAAGCTAAGCGGTCCCTATATAGTCGATCTAACAAAGAACCCGAAACAAATTTCTGATAAGTTTTAATACCCTCACCTTATGGGTAAGAGGGTATATATCATTTAATACGACCCAAAATTGTAACACATAGAAGGAGTCACTTTAGACCCTAAGTTTTTTTGAACCAAATTCGATTCATGAGTTTTTAAGTCGTTTGTCCGTCTGTCTGTCTGTCTGTCTGTCCGCAGGTGCGCACGATAACTTTCGAAAGACACAACGAAATGTTTTGAAACTTTGCACAAGTTAATATTTCCCCAAAACCAATTACGGTTTTCAAAATGGGCTAAATGGCCTCTTATACAAATGTAAAATTCCACCCACTTTAGCAATCGAGGCGGGGACCGGCCGTGGCATAGTGGTTAGAACACGCGACTACCATGCGGGAGATCGCAGGTTCAAACCTGGCTCCAGTCATCTTAAAAGAAAAAAATAAATAAAATGTTCTTTCATTGTCGGCTCCCCTCGAATGTTGTTTGACAGCAACTTCGCAGTATTAAGCGTCGATTCAATCGTCGTGTCTAGTAAGAGCTTCTCAAAACAGTGACGTTCGCATTCGTCGATAAATAAGTAGGTGCCGTTAGTTGTGAATCTAAAAATAGAAAGCGTGTTAATTCACAACAACGCGAGAAGCTATCCCATACCTCATTCATGGGGTGCAAAGGGAAATTAAGTTTTTTTTAGCAATCGAGTAATAATATCAATACATGTTTTGAAACTTTTTACAAGTTAATATTTCCCCAAAACCAATTACGGTATTGAAAATGGGCTAAATGGCCACGCCAATTCTGGAACCTCCCATACAAATGTAAAATTCCGCCCACTTTAGCAATCCAGTAATAATAACAATACATCCAACTCCATTGTTCCCAAATTCTGTATTTAGTAAAACTATAACAGGATAAAGTTTTTGAGAAAAAACTGGAAGTCTAGCCATACCCCTTCTGTTACCTCCCACCTGTACCGCCCTCTTTAGAAATCGATTAATATTTTAAATAACTCCAACGCGATCGTGAACAAATTCAGTATTCAGTAAAGCTTAAGCAGGATAAAGTTTTGGATAACAAATTAGAAGTCTAGCCACGCCCCTTCTGGTATCTCCCATACAAATGTACCATTCCGCCCTCTTTAGAGATGGAGTGGTAATACTCGAATTTGATCGTGTCCAAATTCTGTATTTAGTAAAGCTAAATGAGGATAACATTTTGGGGAAAAAACTGTAAGTCTTGCCACGCCCCTTCTGGCATCTCCCAACCAAGTAATATATCAGTTTACTAGAAAATTTTATGTTTTACTAAGGGTTGAAGGTAAAGGATAGATATGTTTTAAGAAACGGTTGGGGTTGCAAAAATGTTGGGGATCGGTCATTCATTTCATCTTTGAGGCAATTAAAGCGGTGGGAGTAAATGTATAAAGAACTTTTTTTTGTATGGGTGGGGAGATGGGGTATGTTTGGCAAAATTGTTAGGAGCGAAAAATTTCTGGGGTCGGTCATATATTTTACCCATCTTACAAAAATTATATAAAAATAATTGTATTTGGACCACCTAAAGAAATAAAGATAGAGGGTGGAAATGTTCTGAGAAGCTGTTGGGGTTTCAAAAATTTTGGGAGTCGGTTATACATGTGACTTCTCTGGTGGCACGTTTCGGGCAGTTAAAGAGGTGAGAGCAAAATTGATAAAAATTTGATTTTTGTATAGAAGCCCCATTAGGAGGTGAAGATGACGGGTAGGGGAAATATTTGTAAAAAATGTTAGGAGAAAAAATTGACTGGGGGTCGGTCATACATTTTAGGGGCGACTTCGGGGCAGTTACGGCTGGTTATCTTGTTACTCAGGATCTTCATACAACACTATGTCATCCCCAACTTTTAATTTGTTTATACCCGAGCGGAATATTGTGTCAGGACAATCGGACAACCTAAAGCCGTGCCCCAAAGAGCTTAAAGGTCAAATCTTTATATATAAAAATGAGTTTGTGGTTTTTAGTACCGTATTGAATCGAAAACGGCTTGACCGATCTTTCTGAAATTTTCACAGTATGTAGTTATGTGGTCGGTGGTGAAAATAGGCGACTTTCATTTTTGATATATTAAGTGGGCGTGATCCCGCCCCTTGGGCCCTAGTTTTGAAACCCCAATATCTTTAGGAATGTTTCTCCAATCGCCTTGAAAATTTGTGTTGAAAATGGGCGGGATCGAATCAGTGGGCGTGGTATAAAACTTAAAACCTTTAAAGGCCGTATCTTATGAACTTAAACTGACTTTATTTCCCTTTATGGGATAGCTTCTCATAAACGGCACCTACTTGTTTATCGACGAATGCGAACTTCACTGTTGGAAAAGCTTTTACTAGACATACCGATGGACTTGAGACTTATACTGCGAAGTTGCTGTCGACAACATCGAGGGGGGCGGCAATGAAAGAAAAATGTTGATGACTGGAGCCGGGAAACGAACCACGGATCTCCTGTGTGGTAGTCGCGTGCTCTAACCACTATGCCACGGCCAGTTCTTATGAACTAAAAGAGGAATTATAGCTGATATTTGGTATGTATGTGTTGTTACGGTATGAATTACAGCCAGGGTAGAAGTAGGCTGTGCCACGCTTTATTTAAAAGAAATCGTTATAACAGCCATAATAATAGTTCGATCGTCCTGAAAATTACATAGTATAGTAGAGGCTATGTGGAACCATGTTGGCCACACACGTAAATTTTTAACTATTATATATGTGCGAGAAAAAATATACAATTCCATAATCGAACATTAGTAAAAAACATAGGATTTACTAAGGATTTACTAAGAACCTGACCTTTGACTTTTTTGGAGCACGGGAAATAGTTGTCCGATCTTACTCAAATTTGCATAATTTTTTTTTTACATCAAGGAGCACAATTGTTTGTTCGTGAGAACAACTTTTTATATCAATTGACCCGGTACGTGGCGCTGGAGTGGACTTAGTGGATGAGAATAAAACAAATAGCCTCTCTAAAAGGCATGTAAAATGTATTTTTTAGTCCTAGAATATCAAAATAAATGCACAGAAGGTACTTGGTACTACTGATATGAATGTTCAGACCAAATTGCAATTTTTGAACTTTCGGCTTAAACCGCTAGTTCTGTACTTTTCCATAACTTCGCTGTCTCTTCTGCTTTATACGGGTTTTTTCTGTTTGAAAAGGCATTTCGTCTCTCTCCTTATATCGTTCCATCACAACACGAGTAGCACTGGCTGCAGTGTTGCCTTATATGCAACATCCTTTTCCAAGGCAATGTATTTCGCTTTATGTTAGGACTATCATTTGTTTCCTGTACTTGAGAGTTGGTTGGAAAAGACATAAGGTTTCTCAAGGTTAGCAGCCTTGCGATTTCTCAGTTTCTTTGCATTTGAGCATTTTTTGGCACTGATTAATCTCGAGTGTACCTTGGCTGCAAGTAGGAGGTATTCTGAGATATATTGACACTACGCTCGTCATTGATGCTAGAGACATCTTTGCCATCCCTCCATCTATTACCTCGCAATCAAATTGATTTGTTTATATTCTGATCTTTAATCTGGTTTCACCCACCCCCATGTTTCTTGACGACGCTAAGCTTACCAGTTTGATTCCATTATCGAACTGCTGAACCAAGAGCATCTTTCCTTACTACTTTAGCATAAAAATCTTCCAGAACAGTTTTAATGTCATGGTCTGGGCATCGGTATTATATATCATCCAGGCGCTCATAGAATACATGTGTCCTCGTCTTTGTCATTCGTCGGTGCGTGTACACAAATCAGCGTGATTTCTAGGTCCCCTACCAACTATAAATTCACTTCCAAATCCGTTTATTTCTGCATGGCAGCTGTAATAGATATCACAATTCTTTCGTTGTATTATATCCCTGTCCCGTCCAGTGCATTACCTGTATGGTAAAAGTGTAAAGTTTTTGTTTGTTGCCAATTGGATATAGGCATTATCTCTGTACAGAGTATTGACATACCAGGTGCATATTCTTTAATCGGGGTCCTTTTAACGCTTGGGGATTCTAATATTTTCTTTCTGTATTCAGCAACAAAAAGATAATCACATATATTCAAGGAAAGATTTTTGAATGTGATATGGTACACCTGCAAGTATTACTGGACAGTCCACAACTTAAGAAGAAATTATTTCCACAATATCATGCTCTTTGGGAAAAACTCTGTATTGTAGGTAATAAAATTAACAACTTTGTTAATACATAGGGCTAAAATATCAAGGATATTTTATTAGTAGTGACAGTACATTTCGAGTTTTTATAAGTCTGTATACAATTAAGAGCATCAGTTTTAAAAACATTATAACAACCTTTACATCAGTGCCTCCACTAACGTTATATTCTTTGTTATGCCTAATTTAAATGTAGACTTGAAAGCAAATCATGCATTCATGTAGCTTGTTTAAGCCTTCACTACATTGATTCATAACCTGGCATGTCGATGACCTATGATCCTTCACTCGGTTAAGTTTAAATTAACCCAGAGCCGTGTGATGATGCTGCTGCAGCTGTAACGTTTTAGCGATTTACATGGGGGCGATGGTTGTTTAACATACAAACTGTCGATGCCGCTACTTTGGATCTACCTACCAGACCAACCAACGAACCAATTAAAATGGAAAACATCATTTATGCTCTAATAACTATAACATTATTGTTGTTGTTGTTGTTGCTGCTGTTGTTTTCTTTTTCCTGTTGTTATTTAACTCGAGTACCCTTTTGCCCCTTTTTGATGTTGCTCTGCAGCAACTGCTGCTACTATCGCTGTAGCTCTTTATTTTCAGTTTTCTTTTGTTCTTTTCACAGTTTTGCTCTTAACTTTTCATTTTGCTAATTTATTTTTAAACATTCACATAAATACTTAGATATATATGTATGAAGTATGTGAATGAAGGCAACAATCGCTGTCCTCTTCAATTCCAAACTAAACAATTAACGACTTTAGCAGCAAATGAAAAATTATTCAGCTACATGAGGGAGGGCAACCCACAAACCCTTGATTTGGGGGGCGGGAAAGAAACCCACAATAGTACTTTAGCTGCCAGTAGCATTCGAATTTTGAAAGTTTGAAACATTTTTCATTCCATTGGGATATAAGAAAACTACATGTATATTGTACATGTGAGTGAGTGTGCGTGTGTCGTATTGGTGTGGTTTATGGTACTTGTGTTGCTTGAGATTAGAAAGAAAAAACATGGAATAGTGTACGGTGCAGGGAGAGGGGGAGGGATTAAAACAAAAACAAAGCAACAAAAAACGATAAGCAAACAAACCATTAACCAAAAAATGAAGGCAATGGGGCACAGTGGCTGAAGTTTAAACAGAAGACAGATAGTACTTTAAAAATTTTACATTAGATTGAGAACACTATATTTGTTTATACTAAGGGTAAATACTGCCAAATAGTCCTGTAGTACAGTAAAAAATGATCAGTAGTAACTTTATCTAATTGGTTAATGCCTATCAATGGAAATTTAAATATAAACTTTGCAAGAGATATAACCTTGTCTAATCACAGTATCCAAAGGTACAGAGTGGCTCAACGTTTATAAAAGTAAATATACCATAGTGATGACGTGGCAATTAACGAAACGCTTGTCAGTGTATGCAAATAGAACTAGACTTTGCAAATTGCGCATTCTATGACCACTGCCGCAACGACCGTACTTGAGTATAAAACCGACGTTCAGACAAGTCCTGGTACGATGAAGAATGCGTCAGAGGAAAAGGATGCTGCACTTTGCACATCCTGGGGAATGATATTAGATAACATGGCTAAGTTTGGTATCCCTGGAAACTGGTATGGCATTGTGGAATGACACTGACCGACACGAAATCTTCTGTGAATAAAAGGAGTGCGCAAGTTGGCATGGGAGAGCAAATGCGGCACTAAATACAATAAATCAGAGTCGTGAAGATGTTTCAATAGAGTGTTTGGCGAAGTTTTGACCCAAGTAAAGCTGAGTTTTTGCGTCGATTCGTAACTATGAGTTTTATCCACCACTTCACATCTTAACAGCAGTCAAACCAGTAGACGGGATTGAGAGAATCGTGTGCAAAGAAGTCAAAGACAGTTCCATCTACAGGCAAATTCATGGCTCCTGGCGTCAACGGAGAGTATTATGTTAACTTATTTATCGTTTAAATGAAAAAAATAATGCATCCAATCCAATCGTTTCGGTCTTTTGCGCTCCGTTGATTGTTAGACCATCCAACGAAGTTTTGGTCGCCCTCTCCTACGCCGCCCATCGAGCTTATTGACGAAAACATTTCGAGCTAGACCATTTTCACTCATTCGTACAACGTGTCCAAACCAGCGCATTCGGTGCATTTCAACGCGCTTGACTACGTCGATGTCGTTGTACAGCTCATACAGGTCATGATTCATTCGACGACGTTACTCGCTGTTAACGATGATGGGTCCAAATATTTTACGTAGTATTTTTTCTTTTCAAGACTCCCAGAATAGATTAATCCGCTTGCGTCATTCCGCGCAGTATAGCAAGACAGGTAGGATCAGAATCTAGCACAGATGGATCTTTGTTCTTCGAGAGAGCGCTTTGTCATAAAATCGCTTGCATAGCGCATAGTAGCTTATGTTTGCCATCATAACTCGCCTTTTGATTTCCAGACTGACATTATTTTGTTTATGGCGGAGCCAAGGTAGGCCAAGTCATCTACCACTTCAAAGTTATAGTTCACGCAGCTTCCCAGACGAGTGGACTTTTTGTTCGTTGAAACAAATAACTTGGGTTTGACCTCATTTATCACCAGACCCACTTCCGAACCGACACCAGACCCGGTTGCTTTTCAATGCTCGAAAAGGCCGCAGTAACATCCCGCAGTCCTCGGCCAATGATATATATATCATCGATATACGCGAGCAGCATGTGACTTTTGTTGAAGATGGTACCATTTCTATTTACTGCAGCCTTCCACATGATCATATCAATTACGATGTTAAAGAGATCGCAAGACAGACTATTGCCTTGTCTAAAGCCTTGCTTGGTAGAAAATGGCTCTGTCAGATTTTTTGCCAATTTTCACTGAAGACTTCATATCAGTCAGTGTCATCCCGCAAAGTCGAATTAGCTTCGCGGGGATACCAAACGCAGCCATAGCATCTAACAATTTTTGTCGTATCGGACTATCGAATGCAGCTTTGTAGTCGATAAAAAGATGGTAGGTGTCGATCTGCATTTCTTGGGTCTTCTCCAGGATTTGTCGTAGTGTAAATATCTGGTCGGTCGTGGATTTACCATGTCTGAAGCCACACTTATAAGGTCCAATCTGGTTCGTCAGAATGGGCTTTAGTCTTTCACATAGCACACAGTAGACAGGAACTTGTATGCGATGGGTAAAATGCTAATCCCGCGATAGTTGGTACACACACTTGGATCACCATTCTTAAGCACAGGACATAGAACACTCAGATTCCAATCATCGGGCAAGCATTGCTTCAGAGAAATCGTGTTTATGAGCTGGTGCATGCATGTTGCCAGCTCATCTATCGGCTTCCGCAGCTTTATTGTTTTTAAGCTGTGCAATTGCCGTGTTGATCTCGTTTTGGCTCGGTGGTGGACAGTCTACTTCAGCGTCGATGATTGGTGTGATTTCGTCACGTATGCTGTTTTCGGGATTGAGTGGAGATCGAAAGTGTTCCCTCCATATTTGGAGCACACTCTGAATGTCAGTGACCAGATCTCCGTCTCCGTTCATACAGTGCTTTTTACCTTTTGGTAGAACTTTCGGGCTTCATCTCTATTCCTGTAGTTTTCGATATCATGGCTCTCTTTTTTCTTCCATAGACGCTTTTTCCGCCTGCACAGGCGTTTCATCTCCCTCCTTTTTTTCATTATAACGCTCCGTCACTGCACGCGTTGCCATTCGCTGCAGTTTTGCCTTGTATGCAGCATCCATTTCCTCAGACATTTCGCGACATTCATCATCGAACCAGGGATTGTGGTTTTTCATAACCCAGTACGGTTGTTGCGGCAGTGGTCATAGAATTCGCAATATGCTGCCACTGCATGTCGGGAACATCAGAATTAGGGGGGTTGGTTTGAATTAATTAGGAGAGTTGGTTGGAGTAGGCATTGGCTATCTCAGTGGTATGGAGCTTTGTGATGTCTAGCTTCCTTTTCGTATGGTTACGAGCGTTTTAAGCACTACTAAATCGTGTGTGTGCCTTGGCTGCAACTAGGTGGTGATTCGAGTCAATATTTGCACCACGTATCTCACGCACGTCCATAACGCTTGAGACATGCCTTCCATAAATTACCACGTGATCAATCTGATTTCTTGTATTTTGATCGGGAGATATCCAGGTTACCTTTTGGATATCTTTATGCGGGAATCTGGTTCCACTCACCAGTCTGAATCCGTTATCGGAGGTGTTGTTTTGTAGACTGAATTTTCCGACTGCTGAACCATGAGCATCTTCCCTTCCTATTCTAGCATTAAAATCTTCTAAAACTATTGTAATTTCATGTGCAGGGCAGCGTTCATATATTTCCTCCAGGCGCTCATAGAATGCATCTTTAATGTCCTCATCTTTGTTTTCCGTCGGGTCGTGTACACAAATCAGCGTAATGTAAAAATAGTTCGCCCGGATGCGAATAGTGTCTATTCGGTCACTTACAGGGTTAAACCGCGAGACCAAATGTCGAAGTCTCCTGCCGACTATGAATCCACATCCAAATTCGTGTCTTCCTTCATGGCAGCTGTAAGAGATGTTACAGTTCTTTCGTCGTGTGCATCCCTGTTCCGTCCATCGCATTTACTGTAAGGCAGTCTTGTATTTGTCGAAGCCATCCGCCAGTTGGATAGAGGCACCATCTGTGTATAGAGTTCAGACATTCCAGGTACATATCCGAAAATCATGGTCCTTATAACGTTTGAGGGGGTCTTCAACATTTGGGGGGGTTCATGTTATTTTCTTTTCTGCGTGGCTTATTAGGCCAACACACCCTAATCTAGTTTCTTGGGGCTGCCAAAGACACTAATAGAGCCTCTGCGTAGATCTTCAGTAACTTCTGTTACCTACTTCCTAAGACGCATCGGTGGTAGCATGCCGTTTAGGTTACTCAACATTTCGCTTTCTCACATTTGCTATCACTAAAAGGATGTTCAATGGCATTGGCCCTTGGGAATACGTGATCAGTCGAGCTGATTGGGACCTCCAAAGAGATCTCCGGTTATTCCCAATTGAATAACGATCAAAATACTCAAATTAGAAAATCCCCCACTTCCCTCAAGAGCTATGATTTATGTTATATACAAGCTGACCCGGCTAACGTTGTTCTGCCATACAACTTTGGACCCGGCAAACTTCGTCCCGCTCCTAATGTAACGCCTTCATATAATAGTAAAACACAGATAGTTCAAGTGAAGAGAGCGATCTGATATACAATGTTTTTTGATTTGTTTCTGGCGTAAAAAAAAACAAGTAAGACTTTTTGGCAACACGCAAACAGGCAACGCACAGCTGACCGTGTGAAATTCAGGGAAATTCGAGGTTGATTCCTCAAATTTCCAACGATTGGCCTTACGATATATTGATTGTTATCGCAAATACCAATCGAATGGGGAGTTGAATTCGCTTGAATTGGAAGAGACTTCCTCTCCTTTGAATTTGCCCTTGATGATCGTCACTTTTATTACAATTTCGGATGATTCAGATTCCGCAAAATGATCATGATCGATCCCACCTTCAGCTGCAAAATATGCGTCGAAGTTTCTGGCATATCTAGAGAGTTAAAAAATTCTGTCGAATAGTTGGTCGCCTCATTCTTGTTAAATCACCTCGAAAATTATTTTTCGTTCGGTCATCTGCCTCCAAAGCTCGTTTATGCGCTATCGTGCATTCATTCGAAATAATGATTTAGCATTTTCGAAACGATTTCGCTACACGTTGGCTTGTCAACCGTGAGAAGAAAGCGGAATGTAAAGTTCGACCGCCTTTTAACAATATGGAAGCAATACCAGAGGATGCAACAGCTAACTCAATTGCGATCTTGACCGAAATGTTGCTGGAATCAAAAAAAATTTCGAATGTCTTGCCTGTTCCACCGGGATCATCGAGAAAGTAAATGCGTCCGGTCCATCGTCAACAACCTTCGTTTGCTCGGCATTTAAGGGCGGCACATTTGTTCGGACTCTTTCAGTCAGCTCAACTCGATCAAAGTCTTGCATTTCACGATTGTATCGAACGATTTGGCGCTGGTATTCCCAACTTCGACAGTAGACTGGCGCACATTAGCACGCACATGTCTTTGATCAGAAGATAATTTCAAGATCGGAATTGGATGTTGTCGGGCGAACTCTGTGCAAATGTCGTCAGCCATCTCGTCCTTTTATTTGTCCCACAATGCGCTCGGGTTCGGCAGATGCAATGTGGCTATGATGATCGCAAACAATGTACGAATTTGTTTCGTTGGAGCAGAAACAGTTGTTGGCGAGATTTTCGAAGTGTGGCGACTGATTGAAACTAATAAAATTGAGACGCTCCGTTTCGACCTTTACGTTCATGAAGTGAATCATATGACTGATGAGTTTCGTACACGTGCCTAACTTGTCCACCATCCCGAAGCTTGAGAACAATATCGCGTGATTCCACATACTTACCCAAAACAATCACCACTGCGACTTCATTTATAGTGGGATCCAGAGGGTCGTTTGATTTTTGTGGACGTCATAATGCATTGTATTCAATGCGGTTTTGAACAATCGTACCAATGCATTCTGCTTATGCAGAAGATTTTGGAATTGTTCGACCATTTCGCGTTTAAACTTTTAATATAATAAATTTCACAATATTCCGAAATTTTCAAGCATCATAACAAATTTTCCATCTTTACGTCGTTTAAAATCATTAAATCAAGCGATACAATGAAAAATTTCGTCGAAAAAATCCACATTTTCCAGAATTTTCCGAGTTTTCCACCAAGAATTCTTCTATTTTTCCATTCGAAAAGTCACTTCAGAATGATTATTCGAAATTTTTCACATTAACATCATTCAAAATTATCAAAACATACAATGAAATGTAAAATTTCGTCGAAAAAAATTTAAATTTTTGGAATTTTTCCATAACTTTCCAATCAAAATTTTCTATTTTTCCAACCAAAAAGCCACAACGGAACAATTACACACAAAATGTAATACAAAAATTCAATTTGCTGTGCAAAATGTTTCCGAAAAAATCCAAATTTTTCGATTTTTTTCTGAATTTTCCGAGTTTTCCACCGAGAATTTTTAAATTTTTCCATTTGAAAAGTCATTTTGGAATAATTATCCGAACTTTTACACTGGTTCATCGTCCAAAATTATCAAATCATACGAGAATATGCAAAATTTCGTCAAAAAAATGTAAAATTTTTCCGGATTTTTCCGAATTTTCCAACAAAATTTTTCTTTTTTTCCATTCGAAAAGCCATTCGTTACAATTGCAAACAAAATTCCATGCAAAAAAGCAATTTTCGATTTATCCAATTTCCCGACTTTTCCGGAGCATTTTCCCAAAAGCACTTACGAACAACTAAAAAAAATTTCAGCAAAATCGGTCCAGCCGTTCTCAATTGATGAATTACTATACATTTTTGCCACCATTTTTATATATATAAAGCTATAAAAAATGTTTTTACATTTCTCTATTTTAATTCTCATTTTTCTACTTTATTTATTTCCTTTGCAGTTTCCCTTCGTCATCATCGATTGCACCCACTGTGCAGTCACAACATGTGAAAATGAAAAGGTAAGAAAATAACGACAACTGCACAAATATAAACGAATAAAAACAAAGACATTTTTGTTAGAGCAGCACAAGAGACTGAAAAGAATACGACACCAAACAACAAAGATTAGAATTACACGAACACAAAAAAACGGCAACGACAACAACAAAACTTAGAATAGAATAATAATAACAAGGGAAAGAACAACACAAGCAAAGAAAAATATTGGCCAAAAAGTTGAAGAAAACATCATCATCAACACCAGCAGTGGCACAATAAGCCAGCAACGACAACGACGACGATGACGACGACGGCAACAACTGCACAAACACTTACACATGGAGTTCACTGTACTTTGCCATCCGCCATCAAAGGATGCGGCTAGCAACAGCATCAGCATTAGTACCAGACCACACCACCAGATAACCTAGCAACGCCTTTAAGGTTGTAAGCGAACAACGGTCTAGGAGCAACATAAAGATAAATGATATGACAGACATCAGTATGGATTTGAGGCAACGAAATCTGTTACACTTCCGTCGTAGCATTCGAGAGGTAGGGAGGGACGTAGGATAGGGTATAGTCGACGACGAGGTAGGACATGTAGTTTGGTGAAGTAGAACGTTGTGTGCGCAAGAGAACTAGGTATTGCAAGCTAAGATATTGTGTGCCAACCATATTGGCTTTTTGTAGAGCACAAAGGAGGAGGAGGAGGCAGCAAAGCATATCTTGTGTCCAATAACAAAAGTAAATAGTTCGTAGTATTCGTCAAGGTTTTTATGTCAATGTGGCACTGAAGTTGCTAATGCTGTTGCTGTTGCTGTTGCTGTAACTGTTAAGAATCACTGCTGGGCAAAAGTGTTGCAAATGGAAATTGCACATCTTATTAATAGTATATCTGTCGATAAGGCAAAAGTAGTGATATTGGAATACGTTAAACGGCTATAATCGTTCAATGACAAAACGGAGAATATTTTACAGAGACACACTGTCGATAAGTGCTGAACAGTGGACAGTGGACGTCGTTGGTCTAACAATGCTTACTTACATATTCTGATGACAGATTTTCTTACGATCCTATTTTACGATAAATTACTGATTAGAATAGTATCATATATATACGACTATAGTTGTCATGATATTTGTAACAACTTTTGTCACATTGAGTGAACAGATCTCGTCGATAAACCTTCCCCAAGACCATAATTTATATCGCATTGTATTACCAGCCGACGCTTCACTTAGTATATCAGTTGCGGTTACGGTTAGTCTACTTACAATACTAAACTATTTTAACCCAAACCAAAAATATTCTGACCTTAATTACAACCTTTAGCCAGTGGGATTTGAAGTATGTACTCTTTAAACCATCAATTTGTTATGCATGGCCCGGGAACTCAAAACTTCTGGGCAAGTTTTTCTCTCACATCAATGCAATATACGTAAAGCATAAACTTTTACAACAACAAACTATAACTTAAGTATGCATAATTAAATTACATTTTTCACTGGCTCACACTACTCACGCCTGCACAGCGAAAAGAGCATGTAACATATGAATATACTCTATATGTTTATACATATATATATATATAGTGTTGTTTATTATACCACACTCAAAATGCACATGTGTGTGTATGTGAGTATGGCATAGCTGGAAGTTATACTAGTATGCATACATAATTTCATTTACTTACTCATTTGACGCACTGATGGGTGTGTGCGGGGATGTGTGTTGTGAGCGAGGCAGTGTGTATCACACAAGTGTGTGTGTGAACGCGTATATATGTGTCATCATCAACATCCGCATCAGTGCCAGCATCAATATCACATGCAACCAACACAAACGGCCATAATCCAATAAAATTCACAATGTATTGCAACATTTTCAACGTGGCATGGAAATGAAATGTTGATGAAACAGATGGTGTTGTAGCAGCAGCAATTGCAAATTCGATGACATTTCCCAATTTGTTTCCGTTTTCACAAATTCCAGTGCATTTAATACGTAGTGAGCGGTAACGATGACGACGACGACGACATTTTATAAATATTCACAAAAATCGTACAGTCAAATCAAGCGTTGATGAGAGCGTCGAAATCGGTCATGATGTTAAAGATGAACAACAACGGCAACAACGGCGATGATGGTTGAATCAATTATCAGCATTGTTGGCGTTGTGCGGCAAGTGGAAAAGAGACAAAAGAGAAAAGAGCAAAAATGAGATGTTATCAACAATCAACGCAGTGCATACATCAGCATAAAGTATAAAAATTAATTAACATTTTAAAAAATCGTCATTATTATGAGATTATGAATACCTAAAGTTTGGTGTCATTTATGGTATATATACATACATACACACATGCATATCTCGTTTATATATTATATATTGTGTATAGAGGAGAGGAAAGTTATAAAGTCATATTTTCTTTATTTTTTTTTTTGGCATATAATACTTATGCGGGATTGTGTTTCTTATACATGGGGTAAATAATATATGAATTATTGTATGGGGATAACTTTGATATAGTTCTAAGATACATTAACAAAGACACTTGTGGCATATATTTGTACATATGGTACTCCAAATTCATTTCAGCTCAAAACTTGCATTAAGATGGAATATTTATGTGAAGACTTGACATATTTAAAAAAATTAGACAAAACAGTTAAAAACAGTGATAAAAAAACTTGTTGTTTATATAAAAATGGGAATGGGAATTTTCTAATTTGAGTTATTCTGGTTGTTATTCGTTTGGGAATAACCAGAAGGATTATTTGGAGGTTCGCTCACAACGAGGTTCGCAAACAACTCACAACGTCCCCGGGTAATGCCACTTTAAATCCGTTCATTCATAGCAAATGTGAGAAGGCGCAATGTTGAGTAACCTAAACGGCATGCCACCACCGATGCGTCTTAGGAAGTAGGTTACAGAAGTAGATAACAGCGTTGTAAAGAGAAAAGGAGGGAGATGAAACGCCTGTTCAGGCGGAAAAAGCGTCTGTGGATGAAAAGAGAGAGCCAGAATATCGAAAACTACAGGGATAAAGGTGAAGCCCAAAAGGTTAATAGCAAAGGCTTTGGAACAGGGATCCCTACCTGTAAGGACAAAGACGGAAATCTGGTCGCGGACACTCAGAGTGTGCTGCAAATATGGAGGGAACACTTTTGATCTCTACTCGTTCCTGATGGCAGCAAAAGTGACGAAATCACGCTAATTAAGTTTCATGTCGTGGCACCTGACCGATGTTGTTTCGTGATATTTATCTATCATGAGCAGCGGCAGATAGTGAACGACGAAACCTGATGGTTGGGCTAGCCAACCGCCTTCAAGTCCTATACTGGCTATGAAAACACGATAAAGTAACAGTAGAACAGTCCGACAGGCGGATGTTCTCAAAAAATAAATGGCTAACATCAACGCCATTCAGGAGATGGGATGGACTGGACAGGGATGCTCGGGACGTATAAATAACGACATATATTACAGCTTCCAGGCCGAAAGTTACGAATTTGAGTGTGGCTTTGTAATTGGCCAGTGGCTTAGAAATTTTGTCTCGCGAATCAATCCTGATAGTGGTCGAATAGCTATAATCCGCATCAATTAGAAATATTTCTACATTCAAACTACATACCAACACGTCCGACAACGGGAGTAGGCTGGTTAGCTTCACAGCGGCAAGGAACATGGTAGTACGTGGAACCAGATTTCAGCATCACCATATGTACAAGGCAACTTGGCTATTCCCTGATCAAAATACCATAAATCAAATTGATCATGTGGTAATAGAAGGGACACATGCGTCTAGTGTCATGGATGTGCGCGTGTTCCGTGTTGCTAACAGTAGCTCGGATCATTACCTGGTTGTAGCTATGGTGTACACAAGATTGATCAGAACGAAAAACGAACTTAAAGCTGGACATTACGAAGCTGCAACCCCAGAGATAGCTACTGCCTATTCTAATAGCTCTGCCAACTACTATGACAAAATGCCTGTGCTTCTGATGTTTCTGATACACAGTGGCAGTATATTGTGCATTCTGTGGCAACTGCAGCAACAATCTTGCTTGGATATGATACACAGTACAACATATGATTTTGGGACTCAATTCTGTGAATCGCACGTGAAAGTAGCCTTAAAAAGAAGAACTTCTGCATCATTGACACGTTGGCTACATTAATAACTTAATGGCCATACGAATTTTTTTGCTGAAGGTAGATTTTTGGTACTTTTTCTATATTTGAACACGGTTATATCTCGGTATACCGTACGGAATATCTCTTTTGTGTTTAAAACAAAGTTGTAGATATTGAATGGGTACCTTAAACTTCACTTTGTGGTACAATAAATTGTACTTTTTGTTATCATAAATTGTACTTTTTGGTACAATAAATTGTACATTTTCGTATCATAAATTGCAGTTTTTGTACAATAAACTATATTTTTGGTATCATAAATTGCACTTTTTGGCACCATAAGTTGCACTTTTTAGTACCATAAATTTTACCCAGATGTTCAATAGGTATAATAATTTGTACTTTTTGGCACAATAAATTGTACTTTTTGGTGCTATAAATTGCACTTTTTTGTACAATAAATTTTACTTTTTGGTACCAGAAATTACAGTTTTTGTTACAATAATAGGTACTTTTTGCTATTATAAATTGTGCTGTTTGATATATTTAAATTACTTTTTAGTACAATTTCATGTAGTAGTTGGTACAATATAAGTACTTTTTGTTACAATAAATTAAACTTTTTTGATTTGTAATCCTGTTATTGAGCAAAAAACGTGAAAATGGGAAAATGGTACAATAAAAGTACCTTTTAGTGTAATAAACATACTTTTTGGGAATTAATAAGGATGTTTTTTGGTACAATAAAATTCCTTGTTTGCTACAAAGAAGTACTTTTTTACACAATGAAGCTACTTTTTCATATGTTCTTATGTGTCCTTCACATTTATGTCGAGAAAAATCAGCAATGTACCTTAAAATTTACTTTAGAACATTTATGTATTCTATCAGAATATTGCTTAGACAATTTAAAACTCTATCTCGGCTCCTTACGTATCCGTTTCGTCCTTATTTCAAGAAATATAAGAAAAATATCTTCAAATTTTCTTTAGATTAGATAGAGGATTTTTTTGTTGGAACATTTAAAACTCTATCTTGACGTGTCCTTTACGTCCTTATTTCGAGAAATATCAATAAAATTGACTTTTAAACATACATATGTTCTACAAATATGTTGCTTACACAAGTTTAAACTTTATCACTGCTCCTTACTTGTACTTTTTATCCTTATTTCAAAAAATATCAGAAAATTGCCTTAAAATTGACTTAAGATTAGATAAATGATTTTATTGGTAGAACATTTTAGCACTTTATCTAGACTCCTTAAGTGTCCTTTTCGTCCTTATTTCGAGTTTAATTAGCAACTTATAATGAAATATAACAAATTAATATGTTCTACAAATATGTTGCTAACACAAGTTTAGACCTTATCTCTGCTCCTTACGCGTCCTTTTTGTCCTTATTTCAAAAAATATCAGAAAAGTACCTTAAAATTGACAAGATTAGATAGAGAATTTTTTTGTAGAACATTTTAACACTCTGTCTCAACTCCTTACGTGTCCTTGTCGCCCTTACTTCAAGAAAAATCTGCACTGTACCTTAAATTTTACTATAGAACATTTTTATGTTCTACAAGAATATTACTTAGACAATTTTGTGGAACATTTTAACACTCCATTTTGATTCCTTACGTGTCCTTTTCGTCCTTATTTCGAGTCAAATCAGCACATTAAAATGGACATTAGAACATTAACATGTTCTATAAGAATTTTAAACTCTATCTCGACTCATTACAAGTCCTTTTCGTTCCTATATCAAAAATATCAGAAAAGTAACTTAAAATTTACATAAGATTAGATAGAGCAATTATTTTTGGTGGAACATTTTAACACTTTGTCTTGACTCTTTATGCGTCCTTTTCGTCCTTATTTCGAGAAAAATAAACAATGTATATTAAAATGGACGTTAGAACATTCAAGGAAAATGTTGCTTACACAATTTTAAACTCTATCTCGACTCCTTACGTGTCCCTTTCGTCCTTATTTCAAGAAATGCAAGAAAAAATACCTTAAAATTGACATTAAATTAAATAGAGGATTTTTTGGTTGGAACATTTTGACTCTTTACGTGTCCTTTACGTCCTTATTTCGAGAAATATTAGAATATTACTTTAAAATTGACTTTAAAACATACATATGTTCTACAAAAATGTTGCTTACACAATTGTAATTGTAAACTTTTTCTCGACTCCTTACGTGTCCTTTTCGTCCTTATTTCAAAAAATATCACAAACGTATATTAAAATTCACTAGATAAGATACAGAAATTTTTTGTTTAAATATTTTAACACTCTATCTCGACTCCTGACGTGTCTTTTTCGTCTTTATTTTGACAAAAATTAGCAATGTACCTTAAAATTTACTTTAGAACATTTATATGTATTACAAGAGTATTGCTTAGACAATTTTAAAATGTATCTAGCTGTCCTATTCTTCCTTATTTCCAAAAATATCAGAAAAGCACTCTAAAATTGACTTTAGATTAGATAGAGGATTATTTTCGTGGAACATTTTAACATTTGTTAACACTCTATCTAGACTCCTTAGACAATTTTAAACTCTATCTCGACTCCTTACGCGTCCTTTTCGTCCTTATTTCAAGAAATATCAGAAAAAAACCTTAAAATTTACTTTAAATTAAATAGAGGATTTTTTTGTTGGAACATTTTAATACTCTATCTTGACTCCTTACGTGTCCTTTTCGTCCTTAATTCAAGAAAAATCAGCAATGTCCCTTAAAATGGACCTAAGAACATACATATGTTCTACAAAAATGTTGGTTACACAATTTGAAACTCTATCTCGACTCCTTATATTCCTTTTCGTCCTTATTTCAAAAAAATATTTGAAAAGTACCTTAAAACTTACTTTAGAACATTTATATCATCGTTATCCTACAAAAGGTCTAAAGTCCACTTATTGTGTTTTTGAATTATTGATGATTTAAAGTTTATGGTCGCCTATGTTTTGATACAATATGACAAAAACTGCTCAAAATATACATGAAATGAATATACTGGGCATAGATTATGACTTTTGGGATACTTTTGAAAAAATGTTTCCAAGTTCACTTTTTGCGTGTTCTAACTTATCGATGATTAAAAGTTTATAACCGCGTATGTTTTGATTCAATTACTACCAAACAACTTTAAATAGACATGGGATTTTGTAACTGGGCGTAGACTATGAATTGTTTAAGGCTGGCGGGGAGGAGTTGATTAGGAGCATGCATCAGCTCATGGAGAACATCTGGCAAGAGGAGAGCATGCCCGGGGATTGGAGTCTCAGTGTGTTATGTCCCATATACAAGAAAGGAGATCGCAGTGAATGTAAGAACTACCGTGAAATAAGCCTATTACTAATTGCGTACAAGGTCCTTTCAAGCATATTGTGTGAACGTCTAAAGCCAATTTTAGAAAAACTAATTGGACCATATCAGTGCGGCTTTAGACCTGTTAAATCTACGACGGATCAGATATTCACTCTACGACAAGTCCTGGAAAAAATTCATGAAAAGCAGATCGACACCTGCCACCTCTTTGTCGGCTACAAAGCTGCCATTGACTTTCCGATAAGGAATAGGCTGTATAATGCCATGTCTGAGTTTGGTATTCCTACAAAGCTAATTCGACTTTGCAAATGTACCTTGGAAACACCAAATCCTCGATTAAGATTGGTAAAAATTAGTCTGAACCATTCAACACGGAATGAGGTCTCAGGCAGGGCGATAGCCTGTCCTGTACACTATTTAATATAGTAATGGAGAAGGTGATGAGAATGGCTGGTGTCAACATGTCTGGCACCATATTCCACAAAAGCCACATGCCACTAGCCTACGCCGATGATATAGATATCATTGGCCGAAATCTGCGGGACGTTACTGCAGTCTTCTCATCACTAGAAAAGGAGTCGGCAAAATGGGTTTAGCGGTCAACGAGGACAAAAAAAAAATAATGATTTTCAACGTTGAAATTTATTGTTCTGAAGTAGTAGATGAGTTTACCTACCTCGGATCTTCCGTCAATAAGAAAAATAATGTCAGCCAAGAAATTAAGCGGAGAATAGTGCTAGCCAATAGATGTTTTTACTGACTTCGGCAGCACTTTAGTAATACCACCTTATCTCGGAATACTAAGAAACAGCTTTACCAGGTTCTAATCTTACCCGTTCTTTTGTATGCTGCCGAATCATGGGTGCTCGAGAGAAAAGTTCTCCGAAAAAGTTATGGACCTATTCGTGTCGGCGGCGAGTTTCGCCATCGGATGAACCATGAGCTGTATGAGCTTTACCACGACATCGACGTAGCTAAAAGAGTGAGAATGCAACGACTACGATGGCTGGGACATGTTGCCCGGATGGATGTAAATGCTCCAGCGAGAAAGGTGTTTGAAGGCGAATCTGAAGGACGGCGCAGAGCAGGGAGACCCAAACTCCGTTGGAAGGACCAAGTGGTAGGCGATGTGCCATCATCTGGTAGAACTAACTGGAGAACACACGCACAAGAACGAAGCGTGTGGAATTCTTTAGTACTTCAGGCCTTAAATTTATGAATTATGTTTCGTAAGTTGTAATGGGCCACTTAAGTAAGTAAGTAAGTAAGCGTAGACTATGAATTTTGAGGCATCCTTAAGGCCACTTCGCAGGATATGTTCTACAAAAATGTTGCAGAGTAAATTTTACCCAAGGAGTGTTAAGATAAAAAAAATCTATGTATTTAACTAATCATTATGATCCTTTTTGAAAGCACTGTTATCGAAAATACGCAAAAACCATAAGAAATATAGTTTTTAAGGGCTAATTTCAAACTATTAGTTTAAACTTAAAACTTCATCAGACCATAAAAATAGGGGTATCTGTCCTTCCAAAATTTTAATATACTCACCTAAGGTTTTTATTTTGTGAAGGAATCATTCAGGAATTTGTTGCACTGTGTAATTCATGCCTTAAATGTTTTGAGTTATTTTATTAATGATACCAATACCTGAGGTCTTATAATAACCATTCTAATAATTCTTTCTTTGCATGACTAAGTCTGAATAGCTGAATTTTTTGTTTCTAGAGACTCCCCCCTATAAGAGTTTCAAATTATATTTAATTCAACCCCTTTAAAAATCTATTTCTACTTAAAACTTTGCTAAATACATTTCATCTCTCGCATGAGT
The DNA here is from genome assembly GCA_964034835.1 of Muscina levida. Lineage (NCBI taxonomy): Eukaryota > Metazoa > Arthropoda > Insecta > Diptera > Muscidae > Muscina > Muscina levida. Next base: position 38,164,550 of record OZ035883.1, read on the forward strand.
GCGAAAAAACAATATAGTTTTTAACCAATAACTACATTATTTGTGATTTCTGCATACCATCGCAAATTCCCTAACGTTTCTTTCTCTCTCTCAGTCAGTACTTTATGAAACGATTTCATTTCCAATTTAAACTTTTTGCATAAAATACTGCTACTGCTGCTGCTATTCCACAAATGCAATTCAATTACAACTGCTGCTAACATCATTTGCTTCTTCCCCCTCTATTTGATTATGAGAGACCTTAACAACAAGAAAAGAATTTACACAGACACTGAACGACTACTCACTTTGCATTATGCGTTTCCGGTAGTCGTCGTCGCGCTGCATTGTTACGCTGCCACCACCGTTGGATACCATTGAGCTGATTTGTTCCATGGGTACTATATCCTGCAAGGAAAAAAATACAAAAAAAGGGGTTTCATTGAAAAATTCGACGAAGAAAAAAAAAGAAAATCTTACATTGTGTGTACAAACTAAAGTTGAATGAGGTGGTAAAGGCGGGAGGGTATGGATGGAGGAATTTAGTTTAAGAGGTATTTACACAAATACTAATGGAACATTGTGTTATGCTAAGTATTCATTTGTATTGTGCCAACAATTTAATATTTAAATTTGTGAAAACATTTAACTTGTAGTGTTTTGGAATTGTTCGGAGGGGGGAAGGGCATAAATGTGTAGATATAATAAAGTGATGTTTAAAGCTAAGAAGATGGTGAATATTTGTATTGTATTAAGTTGTTAAAGTGTTCGGTTTGATAAAACTGTTCGGCACTTTCAACGGAACACTGTGAGTGATATGCTAATGAAATTCATAAAAATTTAAAGATGTTGTTTTGTTACAAAATAAACAGTAATATAAGAGAGGTTTTCTAATTAATAAAATATTTGCAACTTAAGGTAGTGAATGAATTCCACTTAGTAAAATTTGTGCTATACACACATCTAAACTTTGTGCATTGTTTTCAATACACAGTAAAAATATTAAGATTTCCATATAAGCGATACAAAGTCTATTTGTCATAGTACCACATGGCGTATGAGTTGTACTGCTATACTAACGCATCACTCATACGCACTGTGATCCAGCTTGTGCACATGATGAGCCAGTCACCTTATTAAAACCCCCAATCAATTGTTATATTTCACATCAGCCATCCTACAAACATAATACTTTGTAAGGTCTCTTATCAGTATACAAACTTATTAATAATGTCATTTTTTTTTGTTCTTTTCTCGCAACTACTTCACTTGAAATATAAACATATTTAATTAAAATTTTTGATGTCTGTTGTCATATGCATTCAGGTAGTTGCTTTGACTCACTAGTTCACCTTAGACACATGGTATGTAGTTATGTATTCCGTATGTGACATACAAATATGAAGTGCTGTGAAAACATGAACCCAGAATTAATAATCACCATCGTGTATGTACGAACATGTCTTACATGTCTCTGTATGTAGTAGAGAAACACACACATAAGTGTGTATGTGGCGTTTGCATGTGAATGCAAATTAGGGTGCTACTGAATTTTTAATTTTGAATATTCATTTTAGAAGAAGTTGAATGGAATGGGAAACAAAGTTGAGAAGCGCCTAAAAAAGCTATGTTACAGCGTATTATTTTGTTAAGGGATTCTTTGAGTTGTATGGTCTTTTAAGATAATTTTCTATATTTTACTATGTATTAAATCCAGAACACTATGTAACGTGGTTTTCTCATCGGCTGAGGTAAGTCCAGTCGTCGCCAGGGTCGCCATAAGGACCCGCAAAACTTTACGAATAAGAACTCAGTAGATTTTCCCTGACTAGGACAAAAATAACAGTATTGTTTATTGATAGTCAAATTCAAACTTTAAACCTTCTGGATAAAGTATTTAGATACGAAAACAATTCAGATTCGGATTCTCCGATAATTTGTGCCCAGAACGATTTTAGATGATCGAGAACTTTTAGTAAACGCTCGGCAAGTGTTGATGTGACCTATGACTACAATGCCAGATCGATTTAAAATAATTGGGAACTTTGTGAATCGTTCGATTTGAGGTGATTGGGAACTTTATACTCCCAAAACTTCAGAGGTCAGATAGGTCAAGATCCTTTCGGTACTCAGAAACGTCGTAATTAGAGTACTTTCGATAATTCAGGTTCGTACCAGAAACTCGGCAGGATACTGATGATTGGGGTTATTATTATCACGCCACGGGACCGGCCGTGGCATAGTGGTTAGAACACGCGACTACCATGCGGGAGATCGCAGGTTCAAACCTGGCTCCAGTCATCTTAAAAGAAAAAAAATAAATAAAATTTTCTTTCATTGTCGGCTCCCCTCGAATGTTGTTTGACAGCAACTTCGCAGTATTAAGCGTCGATTCAATCGTCGTGTCTAGTAAGAGCTTCTCAAAACAGTGACGTTCGCATTCGTCGATAAATAAGTAGGTGCCGTTAGTTGTGAATCTAAAAATAGAAAGCGTGTTAATTCACAACAACGCGAGAAGCTATCCCATACCTCATTCATGGGGTGCAAAGGGAAATTAAGTTAAGTACTTGGTCAGCTTGGTGGTTCGGTTTTTGCCGGGGTTTCAGGTTAATATCAGCAAGTTATGATTGATCACTCGGGTTTATCGGCGGTTCGGGTTAATTTGAACAATTCAAAAATGTATTGCTGATTCGGGGTTAATATCAGCAATGCGAAGTCATCTTAATGATTTGGGTTTGTCAGGCTTTTAGGTTAATTTTAGCAATTCGGCAATATATTGTTAATTCGGGGTTGATGGTAAATCAGTTTCGTATCCGCAACTCAGGCTCGTGTTGTTGACTCGCGTTCTTCAGCAAATCAACTTCTGCAACTTGTAGTTGTATTGATAATTTGGCTTTCTTCGGAAAATCAGTTTGGTATCAGGATCATGTTGATGACTTGCATTATCCAGTAAATCGACTTCTGCAACTCGTAACTGTATCGATTCCGATTTCGCAATCGAATTTATAATAGTACCCGACGGAGTGTTAATATCAAAATGCTTCACTTACTTACTTACTTAAGTGGCCCATTACAATTTACGAACGTGGTTCATAAATGTGAGGCCTGAAATACTAAAGAATTCCACACGCTTCGGTCTTCTGTGTGTGTTCTCCAGTTAGTCCTACCAGATGGTGGCACGTCGCCTACCACTTGGTCCTTCCAACGGAGTTTGGGTCTCCCTGCTCTGCGCCGTCCTTCAGGTTCGCCTTCAAACATCTTTCTCGCTGGAGCATTTACATCCATCCTGGCAACATGTCCCAGCCATCGTAGTCGTTGCATTCTGACTCTTTTAGCTACGTCGAAAAGCTCATACAGCTCATGGTTCATCCGATGGATAGGTACAGGTAGGTCCATAAATTTTTCAGAGTATTTTTCTCTCTAATTCTCCCGGGTTTTGTATGTTCTGGTATAGCTGTTTCTTAGTATCCTGAGATAAGGTGGTGTTACTAAAGTGTTGCCCAAGTCCGTAGAAACATCTATTGGCGAGTACTATTATCCGCTTAATTTCTTGGCTGACATTATTTTTCTTATTGACGGAAGATCTGAAGTAGGTAACTCATCTACTACATCAAAACAATAATTTTCAACATTGACGCTGCGTCCCCATCGAGAGGACTCTTTGTTCGTCGAAATCATTATTTTTGTTTTGTCCTCGTTGACCGCTAAACCCATTTTTGCCGACCCCTTTTCTAGTGATGAGAAAGCTGCAGTAACATCTCGCAGATTTCGGCCAATGATATCTATATTATCGGCATAGGCTAGTGGCATGTGGCTCTTGTGGAATATGGTGCCAGACATGTTGACACCAGGCTTTCTCATCACGTTCTTCATAACTATATTAAATAGTGTACAGGACAGGCTATCACCCTGCCTGAGACCTCTTTCTGTGTTGAATGGTTCGGACTGATCTTTACCAATCATAACCGAGGATTTGGTGTTTTCCAAGGTACATCTGCAAAGTCGAATTAGCTTTGCAGGAATACCAAACTCAGACATATCCTCATATATTCTATTTCTTATCGGAGAATCGAAGGCAGCGTTGTAGTCGACAAAGAGGTGGTAGGTGTCGATCTGCTTTTCATGAGTTTTTTCCAGGATTTGTCGTAAAGTGAATATTTGATCCGTCGTAGATATGTCAGGTCTAAAGCCGCACTGATATGGTCCAATTAGTTTATCTACAATTGGCTTTAGACGTTCACACAATATGCTTGAAAGGACCTTGTACGCAATTAGTAACAGGCTTATTCCACGGTAGTTCTTACAATCGCTACGATCTCCTTTCTGGTATGTGGGACATAACAGACTGAGGCTTCAATCCCCGGGCATGCTCTCCTCTTGCCAGATGTTCTCCATGAGCTGGTGCATATTCCTAATCAGCTCGTACCCGCCAGCCATAATCAATTCAGTAGGGAGACCATCGGATCCAGCAACTTTGTTGTTTTTAAGGCGTGAGATTGTCACACGGACCTCGCTCTGGCTCGGAGGTGGACTGTTAATACCATCCTCATGGATTGGTGCGGGGTCTTCTGGAGTGGTGTCCGCATCCAATAAATTTCTGAAATGATTTCTCCATATTTTCAGAACGTTATCCGGGTCCGTCACTTGCTGACCATCGCTGTCCTTGCAGGAGGTCACGCATTTTCGCCTTAACTCTTTTGTAGAATTTTCGGGCTTCCCCTCTACTTCGGAGCAATTATGTGCACTCATCCTGCCTCTTCTTCAGCTTATTCTATTTCCGTCTAAAAAGACGAGTTGCCTCTCGTCACTTCTCCCTGTGCCGTTCACGAACAGCTCGCGTTGCCATTGGCTGCAGTTTCGCCCTGTATGCAGCATCCGTCTCTCTCGTGGCTTTGAGTACCCAAGTACGCTTCTCGCAGTTAGTTATATGGAGTCGGCTATATATCGCCACTGCGAGGTTATATTACCATAGGTTGGAGCATTTCGCTACCTCTGTGGTCCGCAGTTTACCGATGTCCAGCTTCCGTTGTGCCTGTTAAGTACGTTTTTCGCCATTCTTAGCCTTGTGCGTACCTTAACTGCGGTAAGAAAGTGATCGGAGTCAATGTTCGCACCCCTGATCACTCGTACATCTAGAACACTGGATGCGTACCTTCCATTGACTACCCGTGATCTATCTGATTCCTCGTCAATTGATCTGGTGATAGCCATGTTGCATTATAAATATTTTTATGGTCAAATCTAGTGCTGCTAACTACCATATTTCTTGCCACAGAGAAATCAATCAATCTCATACCGTTGTTCGACGTTTCGGTGTGCAGACTGAATTTTACGATTGGAGGCTCAAATGCGGTCTCCCTGCCTATTTTAGCATTAAAATCGCCTAGTACAATTTTGATTTCATGGCTTGGGCTACGGTCATATACATTTCAAAATGCTACGGTGCTAATTTCTAATACAATGCTACAGAAACTAAGAGAATCTTTGTATAACAGACCGAAATCTGTGCAACCGACGAGTCGGTATAACCAACTGGAGTTGATTTTAACAGACCGAAGTCCGATTTAACAGATCGTAGTCCGATTTTAGAGACTGAAGTCCGATTTAACAGACCGAAGTCCGATTCAACAGACTAATGACCGATTCAACAGACCGAAGTCCGATCCGTATGGGAATTTGGGTTTAACCAACAAAAGTTGGTTCAACTGACCGAAGTCCAATTCAACAAATCGTAGTCCGATTTAAGAGACCAAAACTCCGATTTAACAGACCGAAGTCCGATTCAACAGACCGACGTCCGATTCAAGTCCGATTTAACAGGCCGAAGTCCGATTCAACAGACCGAAGTCTGATCCGTAGTTGAGTTAAACCAATGGAATTTGGCTTTAACCCACAATAGTTGGTTCAACAGACCTAAGACCGATTAAACAAAAGACCATTTCTTTCGATAAATTATTGCCCTGAGAAGGCCAGGGCTGCGGGTACAAAGTAACTTAGCAATAAACCTCGCTGAGGTAGCAACCGACTTTCTATCTACAAATACAATATTAAGGCTTCCTGTGATCATAGAATACATCTTTAGTGCCGTCGACTTTGTTTTCCATCTGGGCGGGTACACAAAAGTTTAAAAATATTTCGCCTTGACCGCTATCCAGGTCATTCGAGCACTTCGAGCAGCTTGGCGGTAATCTTAGCCTTATATTTGTTGAGGTCATCCGTCAATTGAATAGAGCAACCATCCGTGTAAAGAGTTTCGGACATTGCACTTGGCACACTCTTTACTCATGGTCCTTATAAAATTTAAAAATTTTCCTTTAATTGCAACAGGTCAAAATAATTCGCCAAAAAAGGTACCAACACCTAACACATCCTCGAAATTATTTTTGAAAACCCAAAACCATACATCAAAAAACATTATGCGCTATTGAATTCAGCTCTTCCGAAGAATACAAAATTGATGGTCAAATCCGATTTAATTTTTTTACAGTCGCGCTGTGTTGTTCTTCCCATAACCTAGTCAGCAAACCTCTGCATAAAACCTAAGGTAATTTTAGGCTTATGCATCATCAATTCCTAGAATGTTTTAACAATGTGATATAAAAAATAATGTAACGACACACAAAATATCTTGTGCAATATACGCGCCCTTATTAACCATGATTAACCGCTTGCTGTCACATCGCTCCATAAATCCCTGTTACTAATTGGCCCCATGTCAGCAAGTTTTTGCAATTTATAAACTCAGCAAAAATATTAATTACCCAGCCAATCGAGCGGAAAAAAGACACCCAACGCTTTAGCCTAAACTTGCGGTTATCACTATGTATTTAAAAATAAAAAAATTCAATTCAATTAATTACCACAATTTTCATGGAATTACTGTTGCATCTACAAATCTTTTTGGTGTTTCACCTCATTATTTTTAATATAATTAATGGCAGTCTTTTGCTTGGGTAAAGCTGATGCCATCAGTTTCGCCATCACTGTATTATGAAATATGTTCAACAGTTTTTCTAAATTGCTCTGCCACATGGAACTCATCACATCAAATTTTGCTATGTGTGTGTGTGTGTGTGTGTTATACTTGGGCCGTCAACAGGACTCAAAGGGTCGTTAACCTGTTGTTATTAAATTATTCAAATACTTTCATTAAATCCACCAAAACATTAATGACTTGTTTTATGTTTCTTGTTGTTATGGCGTTAAAAAAGCAAACCAACAACGAGAGATTTCAACGTTTGATTTGCCACCAGCCGGGTAAAAAGAACTGCTAACGACATATATAGATAGAAGAGAAGAGCAAAAGATGCGCTGGTGGAAACCTTATGAAACAGTTAGAAGCTGCGGCATCAGAACATTAAGCAACAAGAAAAATTGCTGCTAAATAAATAATTTTTAACGGCAACAATAATGGCTACATATGAAATTTACTTGTCTTTTGGGAAGGGGCATGAGCATTGCGTTGGTTTTGGCACCAACCCCCTCCCAAAAGAACAGCGGTCTCATAAACAAAGTAATAAAGTACAACAAGAAAAAAAAGAACAGAAATATCTGGTGATGTGGCATGTTTTTACATTGATATACTAACGAATGCTGTGCTATGCTGAATGTTATAACAAAATGCTATGAAGATATATATTTATACATATTTTTAAAATTTAAAACATTTTGTCATATTAAAGACGTACCCATCTCTAAGTGAACATTTCAAACAGGCGTTAAACAATGATTTTCTATGACGTAGTAATACGAAGAGTGATTCATTTAGAGTTTTTTTTTAAATAAAGCGTGACTAGTGTAAAACTGTTATCATATTTGTACGTAGGTATTTTCTATGGATTTATGTAAGGAAAAAAACTCCTTATGGATACTTGAGCTTACAATACAAGACTTGTAAGCCATAATAACACGAGTAACACTTTTTATACCGGCGACAATACTGAAATAAAGATCGAAAGTTAGACCATTTCAAAGAATCACCTACGGCTTAGTCGCTGACAACATTTGAATGAAGTTATCGTTCAAGAAGTTGGAGTTTTGTTCGTCGAGAGAGGGCTCTGTCATTGAATCGCTTGCTTAGTCCGTAGTAGCATTTATTTGCAAGCAGGATTCTTCTTCGGATTTCTAGGCTAACATTATTTGCTTTGTTGATGGCAGAGCCTTGGAAGACAAAATTATCTACCACCTCGAAATTATAGTTGTCAACGTTCACACAGTTTCCCAAACGAGTAGGTACTCTGTTCGTTGAAACTAATAACTTCGTTTTGTCCTCGTTCACCGTAAGGCCCATTTTCGCTGATTCCTTCTGTATACCTGAGAAGGCTGCAGTCACAATCCGCAGTTTTCGACCGATGATGTCTACGTCATCAGCGTACGCGAGTAGCATGTGGCTTTTGTTGAATATAGTGCCACTCGTAAACTCCACTTATACCAGATACTGGTTCTACCTGTCTTAATGTATGGCTCAGAATCCTGGGTTATGGCACAAGCGGATGAATCAGTTCTGACGGTATTCGAGAGAAAAATACTCCGTAAAATATATGGCCCCTTCATCGTTAACGGAGAGTATCGACGTTGTATGAATCATGAGCTGTACACTGACGTGGTCAAACGCATTTAGGTGCAACGGTTGCGTTGGCTAGGTCATGCATGGACGAAAATGCTCCAGCTCGAAAAGTCTTCGACAATGAACTCGATGGACGGCGCAGAAGAGGGCGACCAAAAATCCGTTGGAAAGACGAGGTTACTGAGAACCTTACAGAACTCGGTGTGACTAACTGGAGAAGAAGCGCAGAAGATCGAGGTGCTTATAATATTTTTCTACGTGCGGTATATAATCCACTGGGATTGCATAGAAGTACCAGCTAAGTAAAGTAAGTAAGTGTCGTTCAAGAAGTAAATGCCAAAGAGTATTATTTCGGGTCATAGTAAAGATTTTGAAATCCATTGCTACTTTAAGTATTTTATTTACAATTAAAAATTCAACTTCTAAATGAAGCACGCTTTATATCACATCTTATCATTATACCGGCAGGATAGTAAATATGATTTGCTACGACCAAAATTGTTACACATAGAAGAAGTCACTTAAGACCCTAGGTTTCTTTGAACCAAATTTGTGTCATGACTTTTTAAGTCGTTTGAACCATGTCCGTCTGCCTGTCTGTCTGGCTGTCCGGCTGGTACGCCCGATAATCTTCGAAAAACGCCAAACCAAATATTTTGAAACTTTGCAATATTTCCTTTGCAATTAATATTTCCCCAAAACTACTTACGGTATTGCCAATGGGTTATATGGCCACGTCCCTTCTGGTAACCAGAAGGAATGTAATTATATCAATTTACTAGAAAATTCTACGTTTTACTGAGGCTGAGGGTATATTCAAGTCGGGTTTCCCGACTGAAACTTTCTTACTGGTTTTATCTTTCGAATTATGTGAAGACGGAAATCTTCACCGATAAATCAACTTAGATTAAGAGCTCAAAATCTAACATTTCTTTCGTAGGACGAGACATGGTACAGGTGGCATTGCTGGTAACGTTGCTCGATTGTTGGGCCTACCAAAAAGGAGAACACATCTTTCATTTAAATGAAATTGTCTTTAAAGAGTAAATGCCAGAGACTATTCTATTGGATCTTATTAAAAATATCACCGTCCAATTAAAATTTTAGTAATTTATTTAAAATTTAAAATGCAATTTCTAAATGAATCACTCTTTGTATCTCAATAATTCAATAGCAATGTGAATTTTATTAACTTTTATCACCGTAAATTGTTACCTATAACATAGTAATTTTCCGGTTGCAAACTATTGAACCATAAATTCGACTGCATTCAAATTAATTTAAAAATATTCCCCTCGAATGTAACAACAATTAAACACCCACTGCCACTACCATCCAATAAACTTTACTGCCATAATGGAAAAGACAATGATGTTGACCCACTCTTATAGTCAGTAATTCATATAGAACAAAATTCTATTTCTCATTTCAATATCGAATAGAAAACAATGAGGTCCTTCTTCTTCACCGTCGTTGTTATCATTTCCTTTGTAATCAATATCTAGGTAGTAGAAAACGAACGTAATGTGTTCCATTAAATGAGGTCATGGTATTCCGGTTTTTTTTTTGCTCCATTCATTTATTTTCATAGTTCAATTAAAAGTTAGCGAAACGAGAAACTGTTAAATTAATTCTTGGAAATATAAAAATGTCATTGAAAATTTATGACAGGTATAAACTCAAAAGCAATCTCAATTTTCGTTTTTTTTTTTTTAAATCAATTAAATATTTCAAATTTACAAAGCAGAGGTCAACGAAAGGTGAGTGTCGTTTTATATAACATATTTTAAATATTCATAGTATAATATATATTGTGTATGCCTTGATGTTAGGCGCCATTGTCAGTATTCTACTTTTATATTCTGATGTGATGTTATCCAGAATACCAACAAAGTGTTGGAGAAGAAGGAAATAAACAAAAAAACGCTATAATGTCCGGTATAAAATGTAATGTTTTTGTTTGTACTCAACGACATGTAAATTTGTATACTACACATCATATTTTTTTATATTATGTATAAAATAATAGCAGCAGGCAGACATAAACGCTTAAGTGTTGTGTGCATGTAAATGTATTTTACATATAAATGAGAGTCCTGAATAAGATGAAAAAAAAATATGTTTATTTTTAAGGCGAGATAAGTGGCGATGAAAATTGTTGTAATACTTGATAGCAATGAATAATAGACATTGTAAACACATTTGGGTAGAAAGTCAAGAAGTGACCTGGCACACTAGTTTCTGTAGACAAAAGCCAATAAACACAAAACAAGAAAATAGTACTGTAAATAAGTTGTCATAAAAATTTTTTAAAAACTGATTATAAAAAGAAGTTATAAAATTATAAATTATATAACCGTACACCTATCCCTTAGATAGGTTTTAAAACTTCGCGTTTAGTGTTTTTATCGGTGAAGATTTACGCCTTCACATAATCCGAAAGAAAAAATGATAAGATGTGATATAAAGCGTGATTCATTTAGAAGTTGCATTTTTAATTTAAAATAAAATACATAAAATAGCAATGGATTTTAAAATCTTTTCTATCAGCCAAAAGAATATTCTCTGGCATTTACTTCTTACTAACTTCATTTAAATGTTGTGCGCGACTACTCCGCCCAACAGTGTAACGTCTTCATATATCCGTTGGCCAAAAATGGAAGGAGTCGTTGTAAAGCAATAAAATTGTATGCAACCACTTTTTGTAATGGAATTAGGAAATTATTAAAGTTTCTTAAAAATCGGTTCAGAACCACGCCCCCTCCCATATATAGTAATTTTTTTTTTTAAATATTTACACTAAATATTAACTTATTGCAACGAAATTTGGTTGCAGAGCATAACTTACCATTTTTAGTTATTATACAAAAAGTGGGAGTGGTCAGACTAAAACCACACCCACCTCCCATACAAACCACGCCCCTTCCATACATAGTAAAAAGTTTTTTTTTTTTTAAAAATTTCTCTCAAAAATTAACTTACTTCAAAAAAAATTAGTTTGCTGAGCATAACTTACCATTCTTAGTTATTGTACCAAAAGTGGGCGTGGTCAGACTAAACCACGCTTACCTCCCATACAAACCAAACAGGTTTTTGCTACAAAAATGGAAATTTCTCATTAAAATTAACTAAATTGAACACGCACTTGCTTTCATTATACAAAAAAGTATTCAAAAGTGTTTCTACTAACAAGCCCATATTATTCTTAAAATCCAGACGGACTGTCTTCTTGTTTTCTTCAAAATATTATGTAAAAAGACCACATAAATTTTCAGAAAAGGCTCTCATAAAAAAATCATTTTAAGAAAATGGGGCTGCGTGGGGCAGCAGGCTCTTTTTCAGTGTGGAAGTATACAGTTTTGTTTATCACCAGAAACAAAAATGAAGCTTAACATAGGCTACAACATTTTTTTTAATCGTCTTTTGAAATGTGAAAACAATTCACATACTTAACTTGCCTTAGAGGTTTTATTTCTATCTGCCTTACGCAATTTAAAAGCTATAGCATTGAAAATTTAATAAACTGAAAGGTTATGAAGTTTATTAAATTTTCAAAGTCATAAACCATTTAAATTGAACGAAAAACTCAAAAGTTTAAAATCGCTAAAAAAAATATTGAAATTTTCATATTAAATTTCAGTACCCTCAAACCCTTAACTTTGTGAGCTTAAAACAATATGAAAATGTAGATATTTCATAAAGAAAAATAAAAAGTGTTCTAATGAAACATTTTTGAGTAAATCTCCATTTAAATTTGTTTTATCTTTTTTCTATTTTGGCCACGCACGTTACACTGTGCGCCGTAGGTGATTCTTTAAAACTTTCGATCTTTGTTTCAGTATTTGCCGCCGATATGTTGCGTGTTACTCTATTAATAATAGCTTCCAAGTCTTGAATCGTAAGCTCAAGTCTCAGAAAAGACTTTTTGCCCTCACATACATCTATAGAAAAAAATCCATACCTGTGAAGTAAAGAGTATAACCCGAAAGAATACACTCTGGAAAAATTTTGGATTCATATAACTTCAAAGGCAAAAAAACTTAGATGTGTTATGTAAAGGGTGATTCTTTTAGAAGTTTTTATTGCGATCTTAAATAAAATGCTTTAAATCGAATTGGGTGGTGAAACATTTAACAAAATCCGAAAGAATAATCTCTGAATTTTTTTTTTATGTGGCCCATTACGACTTACGAACGTGGTTCCTAAGTTTGAGTCCTGAAGTACTAAAGAATTCCACACGCTTTGGTCTTCTGCGTGTGATCTCCAGTTAGTCCTACCAGATTGTGGCACGTCGCCTACCACTTGGTCCTTCCAACGGACTTTGGGTCTCCCTGCTCTGAGCCGTCCTTCAGGTTCGCCTTCAAACACCTTTCTCGCTGGAGCATTTACATCCATTCTGGCAACATGTCACAGCCATCGTAGTCTTTGCATTCTGACTCTTTTAGCTACGTCGATGTCGTGGTAAAGCTCATACAGCTCATGGTTCATCCGATGGCGAAACTCATTTTTCGGAATACTTTTCTCTTGAATACTCCCAGGTTTTGTATACCCGTTGTAGTAAGCACCCATGATTCGGCTGCATACAATAGTACGGGTAAGATTAGCACCTGGTATAGTAGTTTCTTAGTATTCCGAGATAAGTTAGTGTTACTAAAGTCCTGCCGAAGTTTGTTGAAACATCTATTGGCTAGCACTACTCTCCGCTTAATTTCTTGGCTGACATTATTTTTCTTATTGACGGAAGATCCGAGGTAGGTAAACTCATCTACTACCTCAAATCAATAATTTTCAACGTTGACGCTGCGTCTCCATCGAGAGGAATCTTTGTTCTTCGAAATCATTATTTTTGTTTTGTCCTCGTTGACCGCTAAACCCAGTTTTGCCGACTCCTTTTCTAGTAATGAGAAAACTGCAGTAACGTCCAGCAGATTTCTGCCAATGATATCTATATCATCGGCATAGGCTAGTGGCATGTTGCTTTTGACGAATATGGTGCCAGACATGTTGACACCAGCCTTTCTCATCACCTTCTCCATAACTATATTAAATTGTGTACAGGACAGGCTATCGCCCATCCTGAGACCTCTTTCCGTGTTGAATGGTTCAGACTGATCCTTACCAATCTTAACCGAGGATTTGGTGTTGTCTAAGGTACATTTGCAAAGTCGAATCAGCTTTGCAGGAATACCAAACTCAGACATGGCCTCATAAAGCCTATTCCTTATCGGAGAGTCGAAGGCAGCTTTGTAGTCGACAAAGAGGTGGTAGGTGTCGATCTACTTTTCATGAGTTTTTTCCAGGATTTGTCGTAGAGTGAGTATTTGATCCGTTGTAGATTTACCAGGTCTAAAGCCGCACTGATATGGTCCAATTAGTTTTTCTACAATTTTCTTTAGACGTTCACACAATATGCTTGAAAGGATATTTTACGCAATAAGTGATAGGCTTATTCCACGGTAGTTCTTACATTCACTACGATCTCCTTTCTTGTATATGGGACATAACAGACTGAGACTCCAATCCCCCGGCATGCTCTCCTCTAGCCAGGTGTTCTCCATGAGCTGATGCATGTTCCTAATCAGCTCCTCCCCGCCAGCCTTAAACAATTCAGCAGGGAGAACATCGGCTCCAGCAGCTTTATTATTTTTAAGGCAGGATATTGCCACACGTATCTCACTCTGACTAGGAGGTGGACAGTTAATACCATCGTCATGAATTGAAGCGGGGTCTTCTGGAGTGGTGTCCGCATCCAGTAAATTTCTAAAGTGATCTCTCCATATCTTCAGAACGTTATCCGGGTCCGTCACTAGCTGACCATCGCTGTCCTTGCAGGAGGGCAACCCTGTTGTAGAATTTTCGGGCTTCCCCTCTACTTCGGAGCAACTCTGTGCACTCATCTTGCCTCTTCTTCAGCTCCTTCTTTTTTCGTCTAAAGAGACGAGTTGCCTCTCGTCTCTTCTCCCTGTGCCGTTCACGAACAGCTCGCGTTGCCATTGGCTGCAGTTTCGCTCTGTATGCAGCATCCGTCTCTCTCGTGGCATTGCGTGGCATTCATCATCTACCAGGCATCTTCTTGAGACGGCTTTGAGTACCCAAGTACGCTTCTCTATGGAGTCGGCTATATATTGCCACTGCGAGGTTATATTATCAGGGGTTGGAGCGTTCCGCAGCAGTTGAGTTAGATGGTGGGAGTAGGCGTCCGCTACCTCTGTGGTCCGCAGTTTTCCGATGTCCAGCTTTCGTTGTGCCTGGTTACGTACGTTTTTCGCCAAGCCTTGTGGCTTACCTTAACTGCGGTAAGAAAGTGATAGGAGTCAAGGTTCGCACCCCTGATCACTCATACGTCCAGAACACTCGATGCGTGCCTTCCATCGACTACCATATGATCTATCTGATTACGCGTCAATTGATCTGGTGACCATGTTGCCTTATAAATTTTTCATGGTCAAATCTAGTGCTGCTAACTACCATATTTCTTGCCGCAGAGAAATCAATCAGTCTGATGCCGTTGTTCGACGTTTCGGTGTGCAGACTGAATGGCAGACTGAATTTTCCGATGGTAGGCTCAAATGCGGTCTTTCTGCCTATTTTAGCATTAAAATCTCCTAGTACAATTTTAATGTCATGGCTGGGGCTACGGTCATATACATTTTCTAGGCTCTCGTAGAACTCGTATTTGTCCTCATCGCTTTTCTCTTCTGTCGGAGCATGGGCACATATAAGAGATATGTGGAAAAACTTTGTTTTGACTCTTATGGCTCTGACCTTTAACTTCTAAAAATAATTTCATTTAAATGATAGTCCACAGTGATAAATGCCCACACCGTAGGAGGTCTATTGGAAAGGTTCAACTTTTGATTGACGTTTCCGTCAACTTTATACAACTCATCACAACTTAAAAAATAGTATTTATTCTCATTATTTCTAAACAATGCCATTGACACACTGAGAGCACAAATACCCTGCCGCTATTCTAAATGGCACATCTAGCTTCTTTTGGCACATTTTGTACCATTTAATGAATATTTGAATTGGGTGAATACAATATTAACACAGAGTTAGTGAACTCAGCGCAACACCAGTCGTACAAAGTGTCATCTATGAAGCTTAACAAACTGTCATATCCATCATTTAGCATTATTAATGTAAATTCCTAATAAAGGTTTGATATTGCCATAACACACACACATCCACACTCATCCAACTGTTTGGCGTATTAACTCATCAAATTAATAATCCTATGATTTTACGGAACGAGATAACGTAGACTAGAGCGTGCATTGGGAAACATAAATATTCATAAAGTTTATAACAAATACAAATGCATATGGATACTGTGGTTGCATCAGCGTTTTGTTGTCAAGGCAGATGTGTTACAGTAGCGTGTCTAAAACCTTAAATTTTATCAGAGCAGAGAATATAGAATTCTGAATGAACTTTTTGTGGACTTTGTGGCAAACAGCGAAATGTTGTTGGTTATGTTGTTTTTTTTTCAAATAACTGTTTAGAAAATAGAAATGAAATTTTCGGTTTTCTTATATCGAAGCGTCATCTTCAATAATCAAATTTGATTTCCCATGGTGACCTTATAACACTGTGAGGCAAATGGTAGGGTCAGTGATCGGGAAGGGTTCAAACTACCGGGGAAAGTTATATCGGTAAAAAAGAAGTTATACGTGTCCCGGCGTTTCGCTGATATATATCGATTTGAAGTTAGTAACTATTATATAGGAGAAATTGTCCCTTTTGGTGGTCTTTTGTTTGATATAACTCGAGAACCACTAGTCCGAATTTGCTCAAACAAATTTAAAAAAATTAAAAATTACAATTCTTTTAATCTGTTCATTTAACGTTTCCCTACATAAGCAACAGTTTCACTTTTCCATTCACCAAATGATTTTGAACTGGGTTTATTTTGTAGCAGTAACAATAACTCTGTTGTACTCCGTGGCGTATGATTTAAGTGGAATATTACTTATGATAATCATACGCCACCATATAACAATATAAAAAAAAGAGCGTAAAACGTGATAAATTCCCCTATGCGATACTTACTAACTTCAAATCGATATATCTCGATTCCAAGACGTGACCCAGCGAAACGCCGGACCACGTATAACTTGCTTTTGACTGATATAACATTTCCCGTTGGTTTCATCCCATCCCTATTTTGACTGTCGCATAGTGTAATTATGATCTACGGCAGCACCAAGATAGATACAAATCGACAACTTCAAACGTGTAGACTCTTTAATCGCTGAAATAAATAACATAGTTTTGTTCTGTTTTATCACCAGACAAACTTCTACCGACTGCTTCTCAATGCTTGAAAAGGCCGTAGTAACATTCCGCACTAACCTTTCGCAGTCGTCGGCCAATGATATCTACGAGGTAGGCCCCAAAAGTAGCCAAAGTGACGTATAGACAAATATAGGCGGCACTAGTTGACAAAAAACAAATACTTTTGTTTGTTATTGTCGATCTGTTAGAAATATGAATATGTTTTTCATTGTTCGGTTTGAGATCAGTTTTCTATTATCGTAAATAGAATTTGTTCTACAAGAGCTGTGTGAAATGTATTATGTTGACAGCTGGCAGGGCAGATAGCTATTTCGATGGTTGCCAAACCATAATCTTCAGTGCCGTTTGCTGTGACTTCTCCACTCATTGTCACAACATTAAGTGTTAAAAGCTTCAAGCAATCAATGTGAAACTCACACACACCGGTGCGAAAATTGTATCAACGAAGACCATACGTCAACATACTTTAATAAAAGGTGGCAACCTCAGACAACACATGTGAAAATGTTGAGGGTTTCCTTTACGGAGCCATATCCCTGTTGTATGGAGTGGACTGCTTATTTGGTGTAAATGACCAATCCTCGTAAATATGGAAATAATAACGTTTCGGAAATAGGAAGAATTGGTCAGAAAAGGAAATGGTTATATAACAGGAGTTGTTCTTACCGTTTATTGAAAGACAAAAAGATAATAAATTTAAGCAGCAAAAGACAACTTCGATGAATCCCGGATGCAAGTGAAATGTTACAAAATACATAGTTTGCGTTAGAGCCGACCTACATTAAGAGTAGTTAGCAAACTACAAAAAGTTCTAATTAAATATAGTGACATCTGGATGTCAATTAGGTCAGTGGTGGCAAAAAGATTGAACTAAACAACATGTTTAAAGTTTGGTTAGTTTATACACTCACACTACGGGTAGGAGGTAATAAATATTTCATTTGATACGACCCAAAAGTGTAACACCTAGAAGGAGTCACCTTAGACCGTAGGTTTCTTTGCACCAAATTCGATTCATGACTTTTTAAGTCGTTTGAGCCATGTCCGTCTGTTCGTCCTTCTGTCTGTCCGGCTGGTACGCACGATAACTTTCGAAAGACGCAACCAATTGTTTTGAAACTTGGAATCCATGGCCACATCCCTTCTGGTAGCTCCTACAAATATTTACTATTCCGCTCACTTTAGAAATCGAGTAATAATATCAATACATCTAACGCGATCGACCCTAAACTCTATATTTAGTAAAGTTTTGGAGAAAAAACTGGTAGTCTAGTCAAGCCCATTCTAGTACCTCTCATACAAATATACCATTCCCATACACCAGACCGTTTGGAGAAAAAACTGGTAGTCTAGCAACGCCCCTTCTGGTCTTCTTCTTCTTTAATGGCAGCAACAACAGAAATTTATCCATCAGTAGCCATACGTTGAAATGTATTCCAAGCTTAGTTAACTGCTTTTTCACTTGGTCCATACATCGGAGTTTTGGTCGCCCCCTCCTGCGACGCCCATCGAGTTTATTACCGAAGACTTTTCGAGCCGGAGCGTTTTCGTCCATTCGTACAACATGTCCAAGCCACCGCATTCGGTCTATTTGAACGTGCTTGACTACGTCGATGTCGTTGTACAGCTCATACAGCTCATTATTTATTCGACGACGGTAACGATGATGGGTCCAAATAGTTTGCATAGTATTTTTCTCTCGAAGACTCTCAGAATAGATTGATCCGCTTGTGTCATTATCCAGGATTCTGCGCTGTAGAGCAAAACAGGTAGGATCACCGTTTGGTAGAGATGGATCTTTGTTCTTCGAGAGAGCGCTTTGTCGATAAATCGCTTGCTTAGCGCATAGTAGCAGCGGTTTACGATCAATACTCGTCTTTTTATTTTCAGGCTGACATTATTATTTTTGTTTATGACGGAGCCAAGGTAGGCCATTTCAAAGTTATAGTTGTCAATGTTCACGCAGCGTCCCAGACGAGTGGACTCTTTGTTCGTTGAAACAAATAACTTGGTTTTGTCCTCAATTATCACCAGACCCACTTCCGGCGACTGCTTTTCAATGCTTGAAAAAGCCCCAGTAACATCCCGCAATCCACGGCCAATGATATCTATATCATCGGCATACGCAAGCAGCATGTTACTTTTGTTGAAGAAGGTACCACTTCTGTTTACTGCAGTCTTTCGATCATCTCCATTACGATGTTAAAGAGATCGCCAGCCAGACTATCGCCTTGTCTAAAGCCTTGCTTGGTAGAAAATGGCTCTGTCAGATTTTTGCCAATTTTCACTGAAGACTTCGTGTCAGTCTGTGTCATCCAGTAAAGTCGTATTAGCTTCGCGGGGATACCAAACTCAGCCATAGCATCCAACAATTTCTGTCGTAGCGGACTGTCGAATGTAGCTATGTAATTGATGAACAGATGATAGGTGTCGATCTGCACTACCTGGGTCTTTTCCAGGATTTGGCGCAGTGTAAATATTTGTTCGGTTGTGGATTTACCACGTCTAAAGCTACACTGATAAGGTCCAATCAGGTTCGCCAGAATGGGCTTTAGTCTTTCGCATAAAACACTAGACAGGACCTTGTATACTTACTTAGCTGGCACTTCTTTGAAATTCCACTGGATTATATACCGCACGTAGAAAAATATTATAAGCGCTTCGATCTTCTGCGCTTCTTCTCCAGTTAGTCACACCAAGTTCTGTAAGGTTCTTAGTAACCTACTCTTTCTAACGGAGTCTTGATCGTCCTCTTCTGCGCCGTCCATCGAGTTCATTGTCGAAGACTTTTCGAGCTGAAGCATTTTCGTCCATGCGTGCAACATGACCCAGCGAACGGAACCGCTGCACCTTAATGCGTCTGACCACGTCAATGTCGGTGTACAGCTCGTACAGCTCTTGATTCATACGACGCCGATACTCTCCGCTAACGATGATGTGCCCATATATTTTACGGAGTATTTTCCTCTCGAATACTGCCAGAACCGATTCATCCGCTTGTGTCATAACCCAGGATTCTGAACCGTACATCAAGACAGGTAGAACCAGTATTTGGTATAGCTGGATTTTTGTTCGTCGACAGAGGGCTCTGTCATTGAATCGCTTGCTTAGTCCGTAATAGCATTTATTGGCAAGCAGGATTCTTCTCCGGATTTCTAGGCAGACATTACTTGCTTTGTTGATGGCGGAGCCTAGGTAGACAAAATTATCTACCACCTCGAAATTATAGCTGTCAACGTTTACGCAGTTTCCCAAACGAGTAGATTCTTTGTTCGTTGAAACTAATAACTTCGTTTTGTCCTCGTTCACCTATAGACCCAATTTCGCTTATTCCTTCTGTACACCTGAGAAGGCTGCAGTCACATCCCGCAATTTACGACCGATGATGTCTACGTTATCAGCGTAGGCGAGTAGCATGTGGCTTTTGTTGAATATCGTGCCACTCGTGTTTACTGCAGCTTTCTTCATTATCATCTCCATCACTACATTGAAGAAGTCACACGATAAGCCGTCGCCTTGTTTTAGGCCTCATCTGGTGTAGAATGGCTCCGTAATGCCCTTTCCAATCTTCACTGAAGACTTCGTGTCAGTCAGCGTCATTCCGCAAAGGCGTATCAGCTTCGGTGGAATACCAAACTCAGCCATAGCATCTAACAATTTCTGTCGTATTGGACTGTCGAATGTAGCTTTGTAATCGACGAAAAGATGGTACGTGTCGGTCTGTTTCTCTTGGGTCATTTCCAGGATTTGCTGAAGTGTGAATATCTGGCCAGTTGTAGATTTACCAGGTCTAAAGTCACACTGATAAGGTCCAATCAGGTTCGCCAAAATACGCTTTTGTCTTTCACATAACACACTAGACAGGAACTTGTACGCGATGGGTAAAATGCTAATCCCGCCATAGTTGGTACGCAAACTTGGATCGCCTTTCTTAAGCACCGGACATAGAATACTCAGATTCCAATCATCGGACGTGCATTCCTTGAGCCAAATCGTGTTTATGAGCTGGTGCATGCATATTGCCAGCTCATGGCCGACGGCTTTAAAAAGCTCTGCCGGTAGTTCATCGGCTCCCGCAGCTTTATTATTTTTAAGCCTAGCGATCGACGTGCTGATCTCTTTTTGACTCCGTGATGGACAATCTACTCTGTCGCCTCTCCATATCCGCAGCACATTCTGAGTGTCCATGACCAGATTTCAATCTCTTTCCTTACAGGTGGGGATCCCTGTTCCAAAACCTTTGCTTTTAAGCTTTCGGGCTTCACCTCTATCCCTGTAGTTTTCGATATCCTGGCTCTCTCTTTTCTTCCACAGACGCTTTTTTCGTCTGAACAGGAGTTTCATATCCTTCTTAGTATTTAAGTGTTCTCCACATATTTGCAGCACACTCTTCATATCCATGAGCATATTTTCATTTCTGTCCGTACAGGCGGGGAATCATTTAAGCGCTTCCTTTCTGTTTCTTATCTTCCATAGATGATTTTCTGGCGATTCGAAGGGACAATTTCTTCTTATATCGTTCCTACACAGCACTCATTACCATTAGCTACAGTAGCCTTTTCCTCAGACAATATGCGACATTCGTCAACGTACCAGGACTTGTCTGTAACATTGTTATTTATACTCTAGTACCGTCGTTGCTGCAGTGCTTCTAGAATGCGCAATGTGTGTCAGGAGCACAAGAATTAGGTGCGTATGTATGCTGTAATTGAGAGATGTGGTTAAAATAGGCATTGACTATCCCGGAAATATGCTGGCTTGCGATGTCTAGCTTCCTTAGCATTTGGTTTATAGCCTTTTTACAACAGCCTAATCTTGTTCGTTTTTGGAGAACAACTCAGTAGTGATCCGGGTCTATATTTGCACCATGCATCACAAGCACATCCATAATGTTTAAGTCTTACCTTATATCGATTACACCTTCGAATGTTTTCAGTTAAATAATTATAAATAGTTAATTTCTATCCATGCCTCGTAACTCACAGAGAATAACACTACAGTGTTGTTTTTCTGCAAACCATTTGAACACATGTTTGCGTGAGCGTAGTCACATGCACGGTTTAACATTAAATAAATTCTGGGGATTAGCGATGCGAATAATTTTTATAAAATAAATGCTTGTGTGTTAAATAAACGCCGCAGCAACAGGAAAAAGCATAATCCCATTAGCAATATACAAATTCAACAGAGCGAAAGTAATCAGATGTGACCAAAGCTAGTTTTTTTTTGTGTGGATGCTGAGCAAGCAATATTAAAATATATTTAGAAATTACGAACACAAATGCAAATGCTGTTCATTAGAAATTTTAATTTGTTTCGTAACATCGGGTAGTGAAGGAAATTTAGTTAGTCGTAAAAACAAATAATGAAAATAAAGCTCTAAGGTATTTTGTGGCCAAAATTGGTAAGGAATAGATTGTGTTAAAGGGCAACAAAATTCAGTTTCATGTAGAAATTTCAAAAACAGATTTTGACATCGAAGTTTCGAGACACACTTAAAGTTACTTGATACTCAAAAAATGAGATATGGGATTGTTACTCACGTTATTATGTATTAACACGCTTATATTTTTAGACTCACACAACGGGACCTCCAGTTAATGGACGAATCCGAACGTCAACTTTTACAAGACATTTACTTTGAAGTTGCTGTTGACAACACCAATGAAGCCGCCGATGAAAGAGATATATCTACATAGAGATATGAATTAAACCTAGGTCTCCCGCATGGTCGACCCTTCGAGGCACATATAACTTTTAATAGATAAAGTATTTAAAAAAGAGCACCGATACCACATATAGGGGTCCAATAGTACATCAAAATCTCAAAAGATTGATTAGCAAGGATATTCATCTTATATGATGACTTGCTAGAGCTTTTAAAGCTGTGTTTACTAACACAGTATAGCACATGATTTTGGGACTCAATTCTGAGCACTGCACGTGAAAGTAGCTCCAAAAAGACGAAGTTCTGCATCATTTGTTTTGTCAAGTTACATGCCATACTAATTTAATATCGATTTGAAGTTAGTAAGTATCGTATAGGGGAATTTGTCGCGTTTTAGGCTCTCTGTTACCAATTGCGTACAAGGTCCTTTCAAGCATATTGTGTGAACGTCTAAAGCCAAGTGTAGAAAAACTAATTGGACAATATCAGCGGCTTTAGACCTGGCAAATCTACGATGGATCAAGGAACAGGCTTTATGAGGCCATGTCTGAATTTAGTATTCCTGCAAAGCTAATTCGACTTTGCAGATGTACCTTGAAAAACACCAAATCCTCGGTTAAGATTGGTAAGGATCAGTCTGAACAATTCAACACAGAAAGAGGTCTCAGGCAGGGTGATAGTCTGTCCTATACACTATTTAATATAGTTATGGAGAAGGTGATGAGAAAGGCTGGTGTCAATATGTCTGGCACCATATTCCACAAGAGCCACATGCCACTAGCCTATGTCGATGATATAGACATCATTGGCCGAAATCTGTGGGATGTTACTGCAGTTTTCTCATCACTAGAAAAAGAGTCGGCAAAAATGGGTTTAGCGGTCAACGAGGACAAAACAAAAATAATGATTTCGACGAACAAAGAGTCCTCTCGATGGGGACGCACCGTGAACGTTGAGAATTATTGTTTTGAGGTAGTCGACGAATTTACCTACCTCGGATCTTCCGTCAACAAGAAAAATAATGTCAGCCAAGAAATTAAGCGGAGAATAGTGCTCGCCAATAGATGTTTTTTCGGACTTCGGCAGCACTTTAGTAATACCACCTTATCTCGGAATACTAAGAAACAGCTTTACCAGGTGCTAATCTTACCCGATCTTTTGTATCATGGGTGCTTACGACAACGGACATACAAAACCTGGAAGTATTCGAGAGAAAAGTACTCCGAAAAATTTGTGGACCTATCTGTGTCGACTCATGGATGAACCATTAGCTGTATGAGTTTTACCACCACATCGACGTAGCTAAAAGAGTCAGAATCCAACGACTACGATGGCTGGGACATGTTGCCAGAATGGATGTAAATCATCCAGCGAGAAAGGTGTTTGAAGGCGAACCTGAAGGACGACGCTGAGCAGGGAGACCCAAACTCCGTGGGAAGGACCAAGTGGTAGGCGACGTGCCACCATCTGGTAGGACTAACTGAAGAACACATGCAGAAGACCGAAGCGTGTTGAATTCTTTAGTACTTCAGGCATCAAATTTATGAACTAGGTTCGTAAGTTGTAATGGGCCACTTAAGTAAGTAAGATACTTACTAATACGGCAAGTAACTTGACAAAACGAATGATGCAGAACTTCTTCTTTTTGGGGCTACTTTAACGTACAGCTCTCATAATTGAGTCCCACATCAATGAACTGAAAAATGTTGTACTGTGTTATACAATGCAAATTGTATTCATTTTCCCAGAAAATTATAATATACCCGTTGTCCAGATTACTTAAGCATTCTTAAAAGTTTTGTAAAATATATTCTATGTGTATGGAAGAAATTCTTTCTACCGAACATATAAAACTAAATTTAACTTTTATTTACCTAAAAGCACACAAAAAAGCATCTTAATCAATATAAGTCCAACATGCATTCCTTTTTTTTTCTCAACTTCATCGCTTATCCTTACACCGTTTGCCAAATCAACGCTACCTAATGGTTTATTGTTGTGCAGCGAAAAAAAGGACATTATTGAATAAAACTTTTTGTTTGTTTCAACATTTAATTATCTTATTTCATTAAAACCAACGAAAAGTAAAGACGTTACTGTTAAAGGAAAAAAAACGAAATCACCTCCTCCAGGTAATTAAACTTATCACCCATAATACTCACTATCAATTCCAATATATCCTCCTTATCCTCCATTTTTATAACACAATAATATTTAAAGCATTTTATAAACTTCTTTCTCTCTCCCGCTCTCTCTCAGCCATTTTCCCTAATACTTAACTTATTTCTTTAATATTTTATTACCCCAACTGATAACTGAGTTTAAGGTAAATACATTACATTATGTCTACGACTTCGTGTCATTCGCTTTAATATATCTGGCATTAGACTGAGGGGTTGGTGGGATGGAGGGGAATACAACAAACAAATATACTGCATCTTGGTGTGAGATTCTTACAAAGAAAACACAACACTGCAAGTTGCCAGTTTGTGTAAACAACTTAAGGTTCCTTCTTCTTTTGTGTGTGTATGTGTATGTGTGTGTGTGAGCCTCCTAATAAAGAGTTTAAGTCAACATATCCCTTTTTCTTTGGCGTTTTCTGCTGCTGCTGCAGCTGTGGCTGTGACTGGCATTCGTCGTGTACTCGTATTGCTGTTGAACTTGTTGAGAGTAAAGATAATGAAAAATTTGTCGGCATATTGCCAAAGGTCTGGCTGACTGACTAACTGACTGAATGACTGGGTTGACTTGTCTGGTCTAGTCGGGCGGGGGGCTAGTCTGGTACGATGGTCATGAAAAAAAACATAAAAGACACAAAAAAAACGACAAATGCAGACTGCAGCGCAGAAGGCCGATACACACTTTTCAGACAATTCATTCATGCAGTAATATGGCAATAATAAGCTGCACAGTGGGGGATAGTTATAATCTAAAAATGGAATGGGGATACTGTATTAACTTTACTTATTACTAATATTTACTTTGTTTTCCATTAACGATATATGGTAGAACATCTCGAATTTGTTTGTGTAAGTAAACACGCTTTTTTAGAGTTTTTAGAGTCACATAACAAGGCCTACAGTTTAACGACGAATCTCAATGTCAGCCGTTATGAAGTTTTTACTACAAAAGCTGATTGACTCAAAGTTGCTGTCGCTAACATCGACAATGCAGCCGTTTAAAGAAATATAGATGATTGTGACAGGGTTCAAACCCAGGTCACTCAATATAATATACGCGTTTTTAAACCGTCATGCCACGGTCGGTCAGGGATGATGTATACAGATTACAAAGTAAAAATACCCATTACGTAATCGCTGATGTCAGTTATATTTGGTAGCAATCAGTGCTGATTCTCTCGCTTATATTCCTCCTTAATTTTAGCATTGGAGTATCATAGACCATTTAATCGGTGCGCACCCGCTTACAAAGTAAGCGACGATGTCAGTAAGTGTCATTTCAGTTGCAATTACGTTATAAACGGAGTTTTAAGCAAGCTTGATAACATTACAACATGATTACAAGGTAAGTGACTATGGCAGTAGGTGCCATTTCAAATGCATTGTAATCGAATTTGTAATGAGTGGACTATACTTTTTACGTTACACACGCATGACACTCCAAGTACTTAGATCGCACGCTAAACAATGTCATACTGATGTTTTGGATTACTAAATAGGTATTTTGTTTCATTTACCGCTGGGTAACTAAAATTTCATAGTACCGCTGATGCATGTAAGATAGTAGGAAACATAAGTTACTGCAGCTTAACACAACAGCACTCATAATGTCGTCGACAACCCAATGAATTTAGGTCGGACGCGGTAAAACCGCAAGTCACTTGCCTTAAATAAGAAAATTATTATGAAACACACAAACGGGATTCTTTTGATCGACGGCCCTTGATGTCGTCGACAGAAACTTCGCAGTTGTCGCGTCAATTGGCATGTCTAGTAAAAGTTGGGTTCGACTGTCCCATGATGGTTAAAACAAACGACTACCACATTTTCACTACATTTTCTTTGATTGCTGTCAACCATCAACATTATTGCAGTCGAGTCTAGCAAAAGCTTCTCAAACAGCGGACGTTCAGATTCGACGTTAAACTGTAGGTCTCCCCATATCTCGTTGATGTGATGTAAAGGGAAAATAAGTTTATAATAATATAGAGAAAAGACAAGACCCCCAAATATTGACGACTACGGCAAACTTTAAAAAGGACTAAGATATGCTCCTGAAATGGTCGAACTCTCTACAGTTATAGTGCCTTTAATCAATTGTCGGTTATCCTTGATAAATAACTTAACTTAATTTCCCTTTGCACCCCATGAATGAGGTATGTAATAGCTTCTCGCGTTGTTGTGAATTAACACGCTTTCTATTTTTAGATTCACAACTAACGGCACCTACTTATTTATCGACGAATGCGAACGTCCCTGTTTTGAGAAGCTCTTACTATACCCGACGATTGAATCGACGCTTAATACTGCGAAGTTGCTGTCAAACAACATTCGAGGGGAGCCGACAATGAAAGAAAATTTTATTTATTTTTTTTTTCTTTTAAGATGACTGGAGCCAGGTTTGAACCTGCGATCTCCCGCATGGTAGTCGCGTGTTCTAACCACTATGCCACGGCCGGTCCCCCTTGACAAATATAAGGGTGATATTACCGCCTTACAGAAATGGCGATTGTCGGGACAGTGATGCACATGACAAAGGACCCTTAATATATTTTAAAGCTGCAATTCAGAAAGTAACGAAAGTTTGGAAATGGATTCACAATTATTTTTACATCACTCTGAATTGTATTCACGCCTTGATGGAAGACAAAACAAAAGAAACCTTAAGATAAGGTCCTTATTAAGGCGAAATATTTTTACATCACTCTGAATTATATACACGACTTGATGGAAGACAAAAAATAGGAACCTAAAGATGAGATCCTGAAAGAAATATATGACCACTGTCCTGGTTATGATAGTACAATTGTACTGGGAGCTTTTGATGCTAAAATAGAGAAGTGGAAGAAGCTTTTATCTGAGCAGCCGAAAAATAAAGTCAAAACAGTAACACTTCCCATAACGGATTTACACTGGTTAGTTTCGCGTCGGCAAAACACATCCTAGTGAATGGAACCAGAATACCATACAAAGATACCCACAAGGCAACCTGAATATCCTTTGATGAAAAGACAATGGGAGGCATGTCTCATGCAGCATGGACGTGTGTGTAATGCCTGACCGAATGTAGCCTCGCAACACTACCTTATTGCTGTCAAGGTAAATACAAGATTAAGCAGTGCCAAAAACGCTCGTAACCCAATGCTAAGGAAGCTAGACATTGCAAGGCTGCATACCGAGATAGCTAATGCCTAGTCCAACCAACTCTCTCAATTTCCGCAAACAAACGCCTTTAATTCTGATGTTCCTAACACGCAATGCATATTCCATTGCCAAATATCAGTACTTGAAGACTTGAGATTTAGACATCTGGTCTCGCGGTTGACCTTGTAACCGAACGTATAGCCGCTATTTGCGAAATATTTTCACATATCGGCGATTTTTGTACACGCCCTGACGAAAGACGTCAGAAGAGACTATATGACCGCTGCATATCGCCGAGCTAGCCAATGCCTAGTCCAACGAACTCCCTCAATTACCGCAAACAAACGTCCGTAACTCCTATGTTCCTGACACACAGTGACATTCCATGCGCAATCTATGGTCCCTGACCGTACATGGGAATGAAGAACCACGCTCCTGGTCGACAAAGAATCTTGTCTTTTGTGTGAGGTAAGGAATGAGTCATAAAAGGCAACGCTGCAGCCACACGCTGTGAGGGAGATATGTAATGAGAAGAATAGAGGGGCGAAACTTATTTTTTAACGGATATAGCATCTATGGAGAAAAACAGAGATACCGAAGATATTGAACGAAGAGTCAAC
Organism: Muscina levida; assembly: GCA_964034835.1. Lineage (NCBI taxonomy): Eukaryota > Metazoa > Arthropoda > Insecta > Diptera > Muscidae > Muscina > Muscina levida. The sequence continues at coordinate 38,193,008 of OZ035883.1, forward strand.
ACGTTTGGGATGCAGCGTAAAAGTTAAAAGCTTTAACATTAAAGTCGTAAAGGGACGAAACTCCTTTTTTTTTAAAGGATATAGCATCCACGGAGAAAAAGACCGACAACGATGATATTAAACGAACGCCTATTCGTTTGGGATGCAGCGCGAAAGTTAAAAGCTATAACATTGAAGTGGTGAATGCTTTTTATTACAATTGGCTCTGCTGTATACAAAAAAAATAATAATAACTTCCTGGAGAGCAAGAGAGTAAAAAATATCACTTGTCGTACCTGTCAAGTTCTGTGGCGTAATGACACAAGCGAATGTATCTGTTGTTAAAGTCTTAGAGAGAAAAATACTCCAAAAAAATAACGGGTCTCAACATCGTTAATATAAAACCTAACTTAATTTCACTTTACACCCCATGAATGAGGTATGGGATAGTTTCTCATTAATATATAGAACTATTATCGTATGACTCAAGAAATTTAAAAACTGTATGACGACATCGACGTAGTCAAGAGCGTTCAACAGATAGAATTCACTACGTAGGAAATTTTGTACAAAAACGATAAAAATGCTCCAGCTCAAAAAGTATTCGGCAATAAACTTGATAGGCAGCGCAGAGTCGGTCACCAGTGCATTTAGAAATCCGGTACCTTAAATCAGATTTGTCGGTTCACTTTAATATTTAATTGGTAAAAGAATACAACTCAGTGGTAATTTTTGAAGGCCTTGGCGAAAAGACGTCTACAACAGGTATTAAACGAGATCCGAAGCTATTTCCTGTAGGCCTTCTGGAGGAAGGTCCCATCGGGTCCCATCATCGGTAATAGACAGTACCATCGTCATATGACTTAAGTTCTTTATGAACTGTATTACGACATCGACGTAGTCAAGATCGTCCAAATATACCAAATGCGCTGTATAGGAAATGTTGTAGGAATATATAAAAATGCTCCAGAAAAAAGTTCAAAAGTATTCGGCAATAAACTTGATAGGCGGCGCATGAGTCGGTGACCAGTGTTTTTGAAGACCGGTACCAAAAATCACCTTTAATAGTCGTCTTCAATCGTTAATTAGTTAAAGAATACAACTTAGAGGTAATATTTTAAGGCCTTGGCAAAAAAAAAGATGTATATAGCAGGTCTTATACGAGATCCCAAGCAATTTTTTGTAGGCCTTCTCGAGGAAGCCTTTCCGAAAGCCTTGTCTCTGACTTCAAAGAGTTCACGAACGCATCTATTCTCATACCGAAAAGGAGTCGATAGTAGGCTTTTTTTGTAGCCCTTCTCGAGGAAGCCTTTCCGAAGGCCTTGTCTCTGACTTCAAAGAGTTCACGAACGCATCTATTCTCATACCGAAAAGGAGTCGATAGTAGGCTTTGTAAAACATTCTGTTTGTAGGTATGTGGTCCACCAAAGCTAAGGGGAATAAGCTAATCGCAACTTGTATGCATGTTGTTAGACTTTCAAATACCTTAACTGTCCTGCTGGGATCCCATGTTCTTAAGGCAATAATACTATACCATTACAAACATTTTACGCTTAGTATTAAACAGAACAAGTACTAGAACATTACTCCCAGGCAGTCTAAATTTTATAACTTTTCTCTTTCCCTTACATTTAAATGTACTCAGCCTGGTCATGAACACTTATATATTACACATCAATTGAAAAAAAGCTTCCCATATAATGGGAGTTAATTGTGTCCAAGCATTTTTTTTTTTTGTTTGTGTGACCCTAATTAGTTGTCATACCCATCTGTTATGTACTTGTGACTCTACCCAGCCTCAGTTGTAATCCCATATCTAAGGATATTAGGAAGCATCCTTCACAAACACACTAAAGAAAAAATGGAAATGTGTTAAACTCATCTCAGGTGTTTCATGAGAATTTGATTATTACATTTTGCTTGTTGTTGTATGTAACTTGTTTTGAAATGGTGATACTTTTGAATATGTAAAGTTACCTTTTAATGCAATAGTATTAAAGGCAAAAAAAACTTTAACATGGTTAGTACAGACGGTGGACTTCAACATATGTTACGGAAACTTTGGCATCTGTATGTGTAGGAATTTACATTAGAGATTATTTTCTGTTGCAGACCGTGATATCGTGGCCTCTCGTATGTAAAATCTTGGCAAATTTTACACAAGGATCTTAATATAAAGGGATACAACATCATATCCTTCAAGAATTAAAGCCGCCAGACTTGAATTGACACTTTACTTACAGATCAGACAGGATCTGCATCAGCTCAAAGAAGATTTGCTATGTTCGCACAGAATTTTGTTGAGTGACCAGGCACATTTCTGTATCGATGTATACATCAATTGACAAAATTGCCGCATAGGATCTGATGATAAAACCGAGCAGATTCTCAAATTACCGTTACATCCACAAAAATGTAATGTTTGTTGTGGTTTATGGGCTGATAGAATCATCGGTCCGTATTTCTTTAAAATGAGGTCGGACAGGACATAACCGTAAATGGCAAGCCCACCATGATAACTGACGTTATGCTGCCTATAAAAGAAGTCCTTGATGTCGGCGACGTCTGTGCTACGGCGCGATCGTGACATATCACTTTTTTTTGGATTTTTTTCTTTGGGGTTGTGTAGGTCTAAAATTCTTGGTCGATAAAACAGCAACAATTCAAAACTTGAAAGCCAACTTTACTCGCGTAACTCGCAGGATATCGGTGGAAGTGCTAGAAACAGCCATCGAAAACTGGACCTTCTAGGAAATGACTAGAAAATTAAATTGCTGCCAAGATTTGAATGAAATTATCTAAAAAAAAAAGTAAATGTCATGCAGTGTGGTTTCGAGTCATAATTAAGATTATGACATCAAATTCTTACTTAATATTTTTTTATTTGAAATTAAAAAAGTTCTAAATAAATCGCAGTTTACAATATACATCGAGATTTATACTATGGGGTAATGTGAAGCCATTAGTCTTAATCATTAATACAGCTACGATTCAAGACTTAAAAGTCAACTTTATGCGTAATTCGAAAAATGCCACTCACAATACTGGAAACAATGATCGAAAGTTGTACCTTCAGAATAAACGGAATTGCGGCCAACATTTGAAAGAAATTTTCTTTAAAAAGTAAATGTCCGAGAGTATTGTTTCGAGTCATATTAAACATTCTAACATCAAATCTCATTTTAAGTATTTTATTTGAAATAAGAAAAAAAAGTTCTTACTGAATCACTCTTTAGTTCTTTCTGGCTGCAAACAAAAATAAGTTTTCTGTTCGGAATCGTATAAAGAAACGAAACTACGTAATTCTGTTCGATCTTGCCGGGTCATCGACTCAATGTTAGTTACTAGTTTTCAGTTTAGTTTCAGTTGAGAAACGTATGCAATATGAAGTAAAACTTGGCTTCGAATATAATTGAGAATCAAACTGCTGATGCATTTTTAAATAAACTGACAAATCTAAAATGAAACTAAACTTTCTCTTATCAGATGATAAGAGAGATGTTATGTAAAATTTCCAGAATTTAAAATCCTAAAGCTTAAGGTAAACCAAATGCCCTTCCTGTCCTCTTCTATGGCTTAGGATCTTTGGCAGTGACACAAATTTAAAGAATCAGTTGTCATGAAAGGATTAAACGAAAAATGTGTGATCAAATCATCGTTAAGATGATCACCGTAGAAGTATAAACCATAAACTAGTCATCAGAAAAAGAGTACAGCGAACAATGTGTGGACCAATTATCGTTATCTTTGATAGTCATGGTCATATGAATCATGAGTTGTATTCCGTCAAAAGGATGTGGCAAAGCGCATGTGTTACCTCGGAGATGTTGTAGTGAAGAAAATGCAAAATGACTGCAACAGTGAACTTGTTGAAGTTGCAAATGCATCATTTTAAACCGTCGGTGTGAAGGATTAAGAAAGAGAGTCGCAGAAGGTGTTTACAGACATTTTTTCATCACACTTATAGATTTGTTTCAATCGCCATATACGCAAATACTTGATAACATCATTGACCGTCAGCCCACAACCCGAAAATGTATAAAGTTGGATACCCAGGCGAATAGACATGCTGAATGTTAAATCTATACAAGTTTCAATTCAAGATTCATTGTTTCGAAACCTCATAAGAACATAGGGAAATATATAGTTGTTTTTTATAGCCATTTAGTATACTTGCACCTATCTCAGACATATCATCTCCAAAAGTCCTTAAGAAATATCAAGTTAAAACCCTTTTTCAAAAAATAAAATAACGGACGTATTAACTGTTGCCCTAAATTGTGATGTTCATTAATTGTACTATAGGTGGCGTTGATGTAAATTCACATTATTTGGTTTAATATGGGTTACAAGCAGTTAAAGATTTATGATTCCTTTGCTTACCATTGATGATGAGAGAATTATTCGCACAAAAGTTAGTTTACACGCTCACAGGACTCACAGGATCTTTGAAACTTTTACTTAACAATTCGATTGAAACGACAATGCTCGAAGATAGATCACCAGCATGATAGTGGCGCGTTCTTACCATCAGACGACGGTCGGTCCAATATTATACTATATTACATACTAATTATATAATATACAGCATAAGGTTAAAAGCAGATTGCTGCCTACAAATATACAGTGTCCATTTTCCACGAAACTCATTTCAATTAATTAATGATTTATGCGTTTAAATCGTTTGATACCATACACACACACATACACACTCGCGCTGACACGACTGACACTCAATTACTTGGTACACTACACAGATTTGACAGATTACTGGGCCCCATAGCCATTGTTCCTCTGGTCATGTACAAGAGCAAACCACAGATACCAATAGAGAAAGAGAGAGCCGTAGCAGCAACATGACTACGTCATCACAGCTTCAGTTTAATGCACAGAAAATTAAAAACCCTTTTTTCAATAAAAAAGAAGGGACATATCAAATGTCGCCTAAAATTATGATGTTCACTAATTGTACTATAGGTGGCGTTGCTGTAAGTTCACTTTATTTGCTTTAAAATGGGGTACGAGCAGTTAAAGATGTATATTCCTTTGCTTCTCATTGATGATGAGAGTGTCTCGCATAAAGTGAGTTTACACGCTCACAGGATCTACAGTATAATGACCCTTGAAGCTTTGACTTAACATTGCGATTGACTCGACTACTCAGAAGTTACTATAGAGAATGTCGAGGGAACCACCGATCAAAGAAATATAGAAGACTGTGCAGTGTTCGAAGCTAGGTCACCAACATGATAGTGGCGTGTGCTATATATAGTACATCCTACCTAAATAATATATAGCTTACGATTAAAAGCAGATTGCTACTAACAAATATGCAGTGTCCATTTCCCACGAAACTCATTTTAATTTATCAATGATTAATGCATCTGAGCTGTTGCGATACCTGTACCACTTTACATAATTAAACATAACACACACACACACAGACAACTTCTCATTAGTTTTTCCCACAACTCCACCCCACTGTGCTCTCACATATCACTGCAATAGCACACGCTTTCGAGGCTAGCAATTTTGTTTTTTTATTTTCATCATTGATATTTCAATAACTGGTGTATCGTATTTATGGCAAACTTACCTCGTAACGAGTATCAATTTCCGGTAATTTTTCTAGAAACTCTTCGACCATAATGTCTGGCTGATGAGTTGTATTGAGTAGGCGTGCAGCAGGCAAGCTCGCTACTGGCGGTGGTGCAAGGTATTATGAATTCAGGTTGCAGGCTTTAAGACAGGCTATGTTATTTTTTTTGTGGCGGTGGTAGTGTTGATGCTAAAGCTGCTACTGCTGCTGCTGCTCGTTGGGAGTAAAACAATCACAAAGGATTTAGGCCATGCAATATGCAAGAGGCGTAGCTGATTCCATACACACGCACGTACACATACACAAAACACCTCTGTTCACGGTGATTTCTTCAGATGAAACGAACCGTGTTGCATGAATTTCTTTTTATTTGCAAAGGACCTGTTGAAATCTGTGTTGTATTATAGTTTTGCATTTGCATTTGCATTTCCGTTTTCGTTTTTGTTTTTTTTTTGTTCTCTCTCTCTTTTAATCACAAAAGTTAAACATGATTTAAATGAACTTTTCTTTTGTAGTTGTTGATGTTGTTGTGGTTGTTGCAGCTGTTGTGGTTAATGGTTCCCTTCTAATGAAGATGCTGCTGCGGTCTGAAGGAGCAGCCCAAGTGCTGCTGAATGTATTATTTAGGTTAACACCTTTGAGTACTCTACTGTGATGATTTCTCGTTGTTCACCTGCTTGTGGCGGGCGGAGGGTGGCGACGCAAAGCAGCGTGGGGGTTTGCTTCTGACGACGGTATACAATGCTGATGTACAACGCGTGTTGGCTCTTCGTCGTTGTTTTGGTATTTGTAGTTGTTTCCTGTTGACTGATTTTTGATATCGTTTGATGCCTTACTTGCTTGCATTACCACTTGCACTGGCACTCACACACACACACTCACTCGCACTGACACGACCGACACTCAATTGCACTGTGCGCCCGACTGTAGCCAGGTGTAACGCCTTGGTACACTACACAGATGTGACAGGTTCCTGGGCCCCGTAGCCATCGATTCAGATAGGCCGTTTTGCGATACGTTCCTCCGATCCTGTCCTAGACATAGACCACAAATACACCACCTATAGAGAGAGAGCCGTCGCAGCAACAGGACTACGTCATCACAGCTTCAAGTCAATGCACAGCACTAAGTAAAACCTTTCGAAAGTTGATATTTATATTTTGTGATGTGGAGCCAAAAAAGGAAGAATACGCCACACAACCACAGCCAGCGGAACGAACGAATGGATGTGTGAGCTGTACGTACAACTGCTGCCTCCGTGATATTGCCTGCTGCCTGTGTGACTGCCTGGCCTGCCTGAAAATATCCTTAGATGTGGAAGGATTCTGCTTTCTGCCGTCTGCTTCTGTGTGCTGCTGTCGTTTTTGTGCTCAGAAATCTACCATTTGCTAATGTTTCTGCAGTTAATGCTCAGGATAATACAGGACCGCTTTGCCAAAGAAGACATACGATGAAACTAAACACACACACAGAACAAAATAAAACACCACAGTCACAGATGGAATTCACCACCAACATCCGCTGTGGTGCGCCTCCATGCCCACCCACTCCTTTCTCGGGGATACAAAAGCTTAGGACACAAAAAAAGCAACAACATATATCCAGGCATAAGAGAAGAGTTGTTAAAACTCGCACACACACACATACGCACTTACTCACAGCGAATTGAGCATTCATTCAGCATTACTGGCAGCTGCAGCAACACAAAGACTCACAAAGCACCTCAGGTGGTAAGGGTTGCCAGGAGGGCAAAAATGTTAAAGTGGATTTTGTAAAGTGAGTAAAGTTTAGGTTTTTAGCGTATTTAACAGTTTATGATTTTCTTTTGAAATCTGTATGAAGCTTATACGTAATTGGGGCTGAATAGGACCAAAGTTGTGAGATATTTAGAGTTATATCAACTGATTTGACTAATGTTGTGGCTCAATTAATGGTCTGCCCATTTAATGGTCTGTCGCAGACAAATATATATTGGTGTGAAATTATGGTGTAAATGGAATAAAATTGAACTGTTTCAAGCTCGAAGTCCCACATCGAAAATAATACCAATTTATACGTTAAAAATATGAGTCGTTTAATACAATAGAAGTACTTTTCAGCAAAATACAGTACTTTTTTTGTACTGGATCAGAATTTTACCCATCGCATACAAGGCCCTTTCGAGTGTGTTATGTGAAAGACTCAAGCACATCTCAACGAGCCTGATGGGACCTTATTAGTGTAGAAGAGTAGAACCGGGGCTTAAGAGCGGCCAGTGAGGTTGAGCCCACCGTGGAGTTAAGCCCACACGGACAGGTATTCACATTAAGCCAAAGGACATCTGTACTAGACACTGATCCTACCTGAATTGCTCTGCAGCGTATAATCCTTGGTAATAACACAAGAAGATCAATCTATTCTGAGAGTCTTCGAGAGAAATATATATGTACCCATCATCATTTACGTTGAGTACCTTCATCGTATGAATCATAAGCTATATGAGATGTAAACCGACATCGACGTATTCAAGCGCGTTCAAATAGACCGAATGCGTTGACTGGGACAAGTTGTACTTATGGATAAAAAAGCTCCAGCTCGAAAAGATTTCGGCAATAAAATCAATGGGCAGCGCAGGAGACAGCACAATAACTGGATGGACCAAGAAAAAAGAGCTGTTACATAAACCTGGTGTGACAAAGTTTCTACGGAGCACAAGATACCGAAGCGCTTGGAATTCTTTTCTACGTGCGGCAACTGATGAATTATTCTGTTGTGACTTTCAAATAAGTATAAGAATAAGTAATTATATTGTACACCTCCTTGTGGTGGCACCTGGGCAACGGTGTTCGTAATATTTTTTTATCATGAATAGCGGCTGATAATGAGCGACGGACCCTGATGGTTGGGCTAGCCACCCGCCTTCAGGTCCTTTACTGGCTATGAAAACACGAAAAAGAAGAAGTAACAAACGGAGCCCCCCAAATATTGACATCTTGTTTCACGATTCAACCCTGTTAGTGATCGAATAGCCACATCACGCTGATTGTGCTCATGCCCCGAAGGAAGATAAAGATGATGAGATTAAAGATGCATTTTACGGGCGCCTAGAGGAAACATACGACCGCTGCCCTGGCCACGACACTAAAATGGTTCTTGGAGACTATTATGCAAAAATAGGAAGGGAAGATGTTCTTGGTGCATCGATCGGTAAATTCAGCTTGCATACCGACACATCAGAAAATGGGTTTATTCTGGTAAGCTTTGCAGCGAGAAGGAAACCAGATTCCAGCAAAAGATATCCACAAGGCAACTTGGCTATCCCCCGATCAAAACACCAAAAATCAAATTGATCATGTGGTAGTTGAAGGCAGGCATGCATCTAGTGTTATGGACGTGCGTGTATTCCGTGGTGCTAATATTGGCTCGGATCATTGCAGCCAAGGTGTGCACAAGAACACAAAAAAAGTTGGACATCGCGAAGCTGCAAACCCCAGAAATAGCCACTGCCTACTCCAACCAGCTCTCCCAACAACTACCACACAACGCCTCTACTTCTGACGTTCCCGATACAAAGTGGCAGCATATTGCGCATTTCATGGCAACCGCCGCAACAACCGTGCTACAATATAAAAACGGCGCTCCAACGAATCCTGGTACGATGAAGAATGGCGCATAGCGTCATAGGGCAACGCTACAGCGAATTGTATCCCGGGCTGTTAGAGAACGGCACAAGCAGATAAAAAAACAGGCGAGACAGCTATTTAAGCGAAAAAAGTCAGATAAAGGAACGGGAGAACGAGGATATAGAGCGATACAAGGATAAAGGTGAGGCCCGAAATTTTTACCAGATTGTAAAAGCAAAAGGCTACGGTAATGGGCTCCCCTCCTATAAGGACAAGGATGAAAATCTGGTAACAGATACGCAGAGTGCGCTACATGTATGAAGGGAACACTTCCAGCGACAGCTGATTTCGAAGGCAGCGCACACGAAGGTATCCAGCCAACTGTCGATGACGGCTTAGATTGCCCATCACTAAGTCAAGCCAAGGTAAAAAGAGCAATATCGCGGGCAGGTGGTGCCGACGGATTTCCGGCAGAGCTCTTTAGGTTCAGTAGCGAGGAGCTGATAACAAGCATAAACCAGCTTTGGTTTAACGAGTGCATGCCCGGTGATTGAAATCTAAGCGTATTATGTCCTGTGCTTAAAAAAGGTGATATAATTGTGTGCTTCAACTACCGCGTGATCAGCAATTTACTCATCGCATATAAGGTCCTGTCGAGTGTGCTATGTGAAAGATTAAGCCAGAGTTATCCAACCTGATCGGGCCTTCAAAGTGTGGCCTTAGACATGGTCAATCAAAAACTGGCCAGATATGTACACTTCGGCAAATCCTGGAAAAGACCTAAGAGACACAAATCGACACATACGATCTTTTTGTCGACTATAAAGCTGCCTTCGACAGCCCGATACGGCAGAAATTACTCGAAGCCATGGCTGAGTTTGGTATTCCAGCGAAGCTGATACGTCATTGCGGAATGACGCTGACTGACAGCGTCAGTCACCAGACGAGGCCTCAAACTCTTCACCATAGTTATAGAGATGATAATGAGAAAAGCTGCAGTAAACACGAGTGGCACGATATTCAACAAAAGCCACATGCTACTCGCGTACGCTGATGACGCAGGTATACAGAAGGAATCAGCGAAAATGGGCTTAACGGTGAACGAGGCCAAAACGAAGTTATTAGTTTTAACGAACAAAGAATCTACTCGTTTGGGAACCTACGTGAACGTTGATAACTATAGCTTCGAGATGGTAGATAATTTTATCTACCTAGGCTCCGCCATCAACAAACCAAATAGTGTCAGAATCAAAATTCGGAGAAGAATCCTGCTTACTAATAAATGCTACATCGGACTAAGCAAGCGATTCAATGACAGAGTCCTCTCTTGACGAACAAAAATCCAGCTATACCAGATACTGTTTCTACCTGTCGTGATGTACGGTTCAGAATCCTGGGTTATAACATAAGCGGATGAATCGGTTGTGTCTGTATTCGAGAGAAAAATACTCCGTAAAATATATGGGCCCATCATCGTTAACGGAGAATATCGGCGTCGTATAAATCATGAGTTGTACGAGCTGTACACTGACATTGACGTGGTCAGACGCATTAAGGTGCAGCGGTTGCGTTGGCTAGGTCATGTTGTACACATGGACGAAAATGCTCCAGCTCGAAAAGTCTTCGACAATAAACTCGATGGACGGCGCAGAAGAGGGCGACCAGAACTCCGTTGGAAAGACCAGGTTAGTGAGAACCTTACATAAGTTGGTGTGACTAACTGGAGAAGAAACGCAGAAGATCGAAGCGATTATAATATTTTTCTACGTGCGGTATATAATCCAATGGGATTGCAAAGATGTGCCAGCTAAGCAAGGAAGCATACCGCGTAAATTGACCAACTCCACTTATTTTGTGAGATGGACCTAATGATGCAAAAGTGTTCCAAAAGTCATAGTCTGTGTCTATCTAAAATAGCTTTGTTAGTTATTGTATTAAAACATAGGCGGCCATAAACTTTAAATCATTAATAACTTAAAAACGCAGAAAGTGTACTTAAGAACTTTTTTGCAAAAGTGTCCCAAAAGTCATAGTCTATGCACTGTAAAAAAATCTCATTTCTATGTGAAGAAGTTTTGTAGTTATTGTATAAAAACACAAGTGACCACAAACCTTAAATCATCAATAACTCAAAAACACAAAAAGTGGAGTTGGTCAGTTTAAGCAGTATACCAACGATATCTTTTGCCTCGAATAGGCGTCAATTTAACTAATAACCTATTCATTTGCTCAAAATTTCTTACCAGCTAGCAATATTTTAAGATTTACGAATAGCCAGTAGTCTGTGGGAGTCAAATCTATATGCAGAAGCAATTCACGTTTTTTATTGACTGGTGACACTGGGCGTTGTCTCAAATGAAACTCAAACACGACACTCACTTTGAACGCCGAATATCTCATGGATAAATGCTCATGCTATATAAAGCCTCAATATTTTCTGGTGCTACTAACTTATTTGGACGTCAATTGCTTTCTACATTAGTAGTGTCTCTACTACAACGTTTAAAGTTCGAACACTATCGGTTTATTATTGTTTCTGATCATAGCCTAACACTACTCAAGTAGCTTTTTCTTAAGACCACAGATATGACAAAGATACAAAACTGCGCCTAATCGAAAATTAACTCTTTCTATTGAAAACTAGTTCTATCACTTAAAAATACGTATACGTAATATGAATTACTGTTAAAAAGTATACCATAAAAGTGGGAAAAGTGATTTAAAACATATTCTATTTCAGGTTTATTATGAAATAAAAAGGGTAAAAGTCCAATGACAGGGACCTTCGTGGCATAGTGGTTAGAACACGCGTCTTCATGCTGGAGATCCGTGGTTCGCTTGCCGGCTCCAGTCATCTACATTTTTCTTTCATTGCCGGCCCCCTTCATGTTGTCGACAGCAACTTCGCAGTATAAGTGTCGAGTCAAGCGGCATGTCTAGTAAAAGCTTCTCAAACAGTAACGTTCGCATTCGTCGATAAATCGAATGCAGAATAAATATCTACATTTATTTCAAAACATTAAAAATGCTAAAATGTTTTTGCTTCCCTAAATTATCACATTTTGCTTTAGCACTCTCTCATTTACTTTACCGGCAACCCTGTCCCAGGACTTGCTGAGTTACGCGCCGCTACATCCTCATTGCCTTGTTACAACATTCCACACTGAGTGAAAGTGAGTGTCTTTTGTCAACACTTGGTCGTTACACTCTTCGGTCGTTTGCGTGACAACTTTGGTGAGTTTGACAGTGTGTGGCAATGTGTAGAAAGTTCTTCTTGCACTCTTATTTTCCTATTTAGAGTAATTAAGAGTTGTGTGTGCAGAGCTTTCACCCCAAAGTTTTGTAGTTAAGTTTTTGTGAAATCTTCCTTTAGCGCTCTCAATTACCAGGTAACTTTATGACTGGTGATACTCTTAAACGTAAGCTACTCTGTTGCTGCACACACACTCCTCTCAATCACTCAATTCAATTTAATAACATCAACAGCAAAAAAAAACAAAAACTAAAAAAATTAGGCTAACGTTGAGCATTGAGCGTCTCTGGATAAACGACAGCAGCAGAAAATTAGTACTCCAGTGCGTCTAAACGTACTCCTGTCTCTCTCACTGACATTTTGTACGTTCGTTCAATCTTTCCTTCGATATGAATACAACAAATTGTATTTTGTTTAGCTATTTGGGTGAAAACTCTTAAAACACTCATGATATGGGCAAAGAAGGCACATCGTCGTCGTCGTCGTCATTATACAGATGAAGTAGCTGTGGCAGCATTAAATGCATCAGCGCAAAAATGAACGAACAAACGCCGCGTGAATATGCATGCAACTTGTAGCAGAAGAAGAAAAAGATGACAATTTTAGATAAGATAAGACGGTAGCATTAATTTAATTTATGGCAGCAACTGGCGGAGAATTAGATCGCAGTTGAAGGGTTTTGAAATTGCATATGACGCCAGAGCATAATTAGTGAGTGGGTAATATTAACCCGATCATTTTAAAGCTACCCGGAAAGGATAAATAAGTATAACATCGATCTGCTGACATATCTAGGCGGCTGGCTGGAAAGAGCCTAAAACGTGAAGAATTCCCCTATACGATACTTACTAACTTCAAATCGATATTAAATTATTATGGCATGTAACTTGACAAAACGAGTGATGCAGAACTTCCTCTTTTTGGGGCTACTTTCACATGCAGTTCTCAGAATTAAGTCCCAAATCAATGAGCTGAAAAATGTTTTACTGTGTAAGTTATAAAGGCAAAGTGTGTATTTTATAGAGATATGTATGTTATGTATGTCTTATACGCTGAAATCAAACCATATTTGTAACCTATGTTTGCGCCCATACCCTACACGAACAGTCCGATCGACCACGCCCGCTGTAAATTGGCTGTTCATGTAGAATAGTGTCTAAAGATATGACATTTTGTTTTTAAGTTGCGCGTCTGGCAATGTTTATCTTCAAAAATGAAAATGAATCAATGGCGAGTATTATTGCTGTTTTAAATAATGGAATTATGGGGAAAAACCCGCATTAGCAGAAAATGGAAGTATTGTTTCATCAATACAATGCACCATTTCACTCATTCACTATTGTGATGTCCAAAATCAATTGATTAAAGTTCGATTTCTTTCATCACGCACCAAATTTGGCACCCTGGGATTATTTTCTATATTTGTGAGTGTAACCGGATTTCCGAATAAAGATATCAACAGGGCAACCTCTGTATCCCCTAATCAGCATTTAAATGAATTACTTTTCATTTATTGGCACAGGCTTACTAATTTACTTACTTAAGTAGCCCATTACAACTTACGAACGTGGTTCATAAATTTGAGGCTTGAAGTAATAAAGAATTCCACACGCTTCGGTCTTCTGCGTGCGTTCTCCAGTTTGTCCTACCAGATGGTGGCACGTCGCCAACCACTCGGTCCATCCAATGAAGTTTGGGTCTTCTTGCCCTGCGCCGTCAAAGAGGTGATAGGTGTCGATCTGCTCTTCATGAGTTTTCTAGGATTTGTCGTAAGGTGAATATTTGATCCGTCGTAGATTTACCAGGTCTAAGCCGCAATGATATGGTCCAATTAATTTTTCTACGATTGGCTTTAGACGTTCAGGACCTTGTACACAATTGGTAATAGGCTTATTCCACGGTTATTCTTACATTCATTACGATCTACTTTCTTGTATATGAGACATAACAGGCTGAGACTCCACTACCGGGCATGCTTTCCTCTAGCCAGATGTTCTCCATGAGCTGATGCATGCTCCTAATCAGCTCCTCCCCGCCTGCCTTAAACAATTCAGCATGGAGACCATCGGCTCCAGCCGCTTTGTTGTTTTTAGGGCGGGAGATGGCCATACGTATCTCGCTCTGGCTCGTGGGTGGACAGTTAATATCATCGTCATGGCTTGGAGCGCGTCTTATGGAGTGGTGTTCGTATCCAGTAAATTTCTGAAATGATCTCTCCATATCTTCAGAATGTTATCCGGGTCCGTCACTATCTGGCCAATGATGTCCTTGAGGAGGGCAACCCTGTTCCATGCATTCTCGCCGTAACTCTTTGGTAGAATTTTAGGGCTTCCCCTTTACTTCGCAGCAACTCCATGCCCTCATCCTGTCTCTCCTTCAGCTCCTTCTTTTTCCGTCTAAAAAGATTAGTTGCTTGTCGTCTCTTCTCCCTGTCCCGTTCACGAACAGCTCGCGTTGCCATTGACTGCAGTTTAGCCCTCTATGCAGCGTCCGTCTCTTTCGTGGCATTGTGACATTTGTCATCGTACCAGGCATCTTCTAGAAACGGCTTTGAGTACTCAAGTACACTTCTCGCAGTCCGTTCTATGGAGTAGGCTTTTTATTGCCACTGCGAGGTACTATTATTATTGCAGTAAGCGTCCACTACCTCTGTGGTCCGCAGTTTACCGATGTCCAGCTTTCGTTGTGCCTGATTACGTACGTTTTTCGCCATGCTTAGCCTAGTGCGTACCTTAACTGCGGTAAGGAAGTGATCAGAGTCAATGTTCGCACCCCTGATCACTCGTACGTCCAGAACACTCGATGCGTGCCTTCCATCGACTACCATGTGATCTATCTGATTCCTCGTCAATTGATCTGGAGATAACCATGTTGCCTTATGAATATTTTTATGGTCAAATCTAGTGCTGCTAACTACCATATTTCTTGCCGCAGAGAAATCAATCAGTCTGATGCCATTGTTCGACGTTTCGGTGTGCAGACTAAATTTTCCGATTGTGGGCTCATTTGCGGTCTCCCTGCCTATTTTAGCATTAAAATCGCCTAGTACAATTTAGATGTCATGGTTGGGGCTACGGTCATATACATTTTCTAGGCTCTCGTAGAACTCGTCTTTGTCCTCATCGCTTTTCTCTTCTGTCGGAGCATGGGCACATTTTAAGTGTTTTGTGAAAAATCTTTGTTTTGACTCTTATGGTGGCTATACGTTCACACACCGGGTTAAACCTTGAGACTAGGTTTCGCAGTCTCTTGCCATCCACATCCAAACTCGTGCTTGTCCGCATGGCCACTAATGTAGATGTCGCACATCTTCATGTGCGAGCAACCGTATCCCGCCCACCAGATTTCCTGTAATGCGGTTATGTCAGCCTTGTATTCTTCGAGAACCTCCGCCAGTTGGATGGAGGCACCTGGTCTATACAGTGTTCTAACATTCCAGGTGCATATCCTCAATCATGGTCCTTAATTCGTTTGCGGTGGTCGTCAACATTTTTGGGGGTCAGTTTTATTCTTTTCTTACTTCTTTTCATTGCAATAGATTAAACGTCAGTGGCGGATTGCAAGTTTAGCGGACCACGTCGCAGTTTTCTCCTACTGCCAGGATTTTAATACATCCGTCCATTCTGGTTCAGACACTGACCAGGGTACCGTTCACTCTAAGCCGACGTACCTGGGTTTTAAAATTAATTATCACAGGCAATATAGAGTATTTTTCACTTTCGAATCAGAACATGAAAATTTCTTTAGAGTGATTGCTAGTATTTGCTTTATAGTTTTCAGACCTTGTGCTAAAATATAAGAGTACTTTATATTGCCCGTGACTGTAAATGCAGGGTGATTCATTAAGAAACATCTTTTATAATTAAAAAAAAAATACTTTAAGCTGAATGTCGGAAACTTTACTATGGCTTGACAGAACAATATCTGATATTTGGATGTATATAAGATCCGTTTCCGTTGTAAAGAAGATCTAGCCAATTTTCCAAGTTCGGTAGTAAGAATGTTTTTTAATGCAAATAAATGGGCTTTGTTTACTTTCATTTGTTTCTCAAAAAATTTAGTCTAATTATTCTTTTAGGTAATGCTTGATTTTCTTGTTCTGTTGACTAGTAAGAAACGAGTTCGTGTATCGGCTAGAAGATTGAGGTTTAAATCATGTGTACAATTTACTTACCTTTCTGAATTTATAAATTGCATATTATTAATAATTTTGCTGACCTAACACAAACAAAAGCTAGTAAGGTGATTACCTTTGGCTATGCCGAAGCTCAGATACCCTTCGCCATTTGTAAAAATGGTGATGAAACTGGTTATTTGCACTACAACTATAATTTATTAAACTTTGTACCACAAAAGAGGTGAGTTGGTGAGAGGTGGCCGTTACTTTTAGATTTACACATCCATTTTTTTTCTGAAATGTTTTGCTTAGAGAGCAGAAGCTTGCATACCAAATTTCAGATTGATAGCTCTTATACTGCGTCAGTAGTCGCGGAGACAGTCGGGCGAACATATTTTAATCGGCTCAGAATCGACGTCCCTTCTCGGCGTTAGAAATGGAAGAAAAAAATGGAGTTTACCCCTTGGTCCGTGATCGCACGTTGTGTAGGGTATAAATATAATAATAATAATAATTATTTAATAACGGACACAGAATAGAATAGAGCAGCGCTGAATATAATACTGAGCTTGAATTGTTTACATAACCAGAGAATATTTTTATGAATTTTTGTAACCCCCCAAAAATAGGAATTTGTATGGGATGTGGAATTAGCTTAAATCCAATCTTGCTTATCTTAGAACTTAACCTCTGCTTTTCTGGACGGAAGCTTACATACCAAATTTCAGCCCAAAAGCTCATAAACTACAAGGACATGCAGACGGACACCCCCATAAAGAGGGAGTTTGTATGGAAGGTGGAAGAAGTATTCGTCCAATCTTGATCATCTTACAACGTAAGCTCCTATTATAGGATAAAAGCTGGCATATCAAATTTCAGCTCGATATTTACTAACATACGGCTGTAATCGCGGGGGCAGTAAGGAGGACACCCCAAAAAAGGGGGAGTTTGTATAGGGGGTGAGAGTAGTTTTTGACCGACCTTTCACATCTTAGAAAGTAGCCCCTGCTTAGTAGATAGATTCTTGCGTAAAAAATGTCACCTATATACCATTAAAAATACGGCTGCAATCGCATGGACAGAATCCAAAAGGGAGACTTTGTATGGTAGGTGAGAGTAGTTTTTGACCGATCGGTCTTATCTTAATACTCAGCCTTCGCTTTGAGGATAGAAGCTTGCATTCCAAATTTCAGCTCGATATCTCTTAAAATGCGGCTGTAATCGGGAGAATGGCAGACATGGACGTGGCAGTGTCATGGACGTGCGTGTGATCCGTGGTGCAAATATTGGCTCGGATCATTACCTGGTTGCAGCCAAGGTGCTCATTAGATTGAGCAGAGCAAAAAACGCACGTAGCCAAACACAAAGAAAGCTGGACATCGCGAAGCTGCAAACCACAGAGATAGCCACTGCCTACTCCAACCAGCTTTCCCAATTACTACGACACAACGCCTCTACTTCTGACGTTTCCTTCTTGGCTCCTCTCCTGTCAGGACAAGCAGAGTGTGGTGCATATATCGAGAGAACACTTCCAGCAACTGCTGGTTTCAGAAGGCAGCGCACGTGAAGGTACCACGCCAATTGTCGACGACGGCTTAGATTGGCCACCACCAAGTCAAGCCGAGGTAAGGAGAGCAATATCGCGGCTGAAAACCAACAAAGCAGCCGTAAACGACGGTCTGCCGGCAGAGCTCTTCAAGTCCGGTGGCGAGGAGCTGATAAAGAGCATGCACCAGCTCCTGCGCACGGTTTGACTTAAAGAGTGCATGCCTGACGATTAGAATTTAAGCGTATTATGTCCAGTGCTGAAAAAAGGTGATCCAAGTGTGTGCTCCAACTTCCGCGGGATCAGCCTTTTACCCATCGCATATATATAAGGTCCTGTCGAGTGTGCTATGTGGAAGACTTAAGCCAGTGTTATCCAACCTGATCGGGCCTTATCAGTGTGGCTTTAGACCTGGAAAAGCAGCAACTGACCAAATATTTACACTTCGGCAAATCCTGGAAAAGACCCAAGAGAAACAGATCGATACGTACCATTTTTTCGTCGTCTGTAAAGCTGCCTTTGACAGCCCGATACGGCAGAAATTACTCGAAGCCATGGCTGAGTTTGGTATTCCAGCGAAGCTGATACGTCTTTGCGGAATGACGCTGACTGACACATAGTCTTCAGTGAAGATTGGCAAGGACCTTACGGAGCCATTCTATACCAGACGAGGCCTAAAACAAGGCGACGGCCTATCGTGTGATCTCTTCAACATAGTGATGGAGATGATAATGAGAAAATCTGCAGTAAACACAAGTAGCACTATATTCAACGAAAGCCACATGCTACTCGCGTACGCTGATGACGTTGACATCATCGGTCGAAAACTGCGGTATGTAACTACAGCCTTCTCAGGTATACAGAAGGAATCAGCGAAAATGGGTTTAACGCTGAACGAGGGCAAATCGAAGTTATTAGTTGCAACGAACAAAGAATCTACTCGTTTGGGAAACTGCGTGAACATTGACAACTATAATTTCGAGGTGGTAGATAATTTTGTCTACCTAGGCTCCGCTATCAACAAAGCAAATAATGTCAGCCTAGAAATCCGGAGAAGAATCCTGCTTGCAAATAAATGCTACTAAGGACTAAGCAAGCGATTCAATGACAGAGCCCTCTCTCGAGATCAGCTATACCAGATACTGGTTCTACCTGTCTTAATGTATGGCTCAGAATCCTGGGTTATGACACAAGCGGATGAATCGGTTCTGGCTGTATTCGAGAGAAAAATACTCCGTAAAATATATGGGCCCATCATCGTTAACGGAGAGTATCGGTGTCGTATGAATCATGAGCTGTGCGAGCTGTACACTGACATTGACGTGGTCAGACGCATCAACGTGCAGCGGTTACGTTGTCTAGGTCATGTTGTACGCATGGACGAAAATGCTTCAGCTCGAAAAGTTTTCGACAATGAACTCAATGGACGGCGCAGAAGAGGGCGACCAAAACTCCGTTGGAATGACCAGGTTACTGAGAAGCTTACAGAACTTGGTGTGGCTAACTGGAGAAGAAGCGCAAAAGATCGAGGCGCTTATAATATTTTATCTACTTGCGGTAAACAATCCACTGGGATTGCAATCCACTGATTGATGGGCGTTACAAATGGAAGAACAAAATTAATATACCCTTCACACTGTTCTGAGTCAAAACTACTTTCCTTTAGCTTAATGATATTATATACTACCACACACTCAAATTATATGTCTTTCCGCCGGAAAACGGAAATGAACATACCACTTACTTACCATTGCTTGTAAATTAAATGAAAACACAATATGGTTGTTGTATTATTTTTATGTTTTTATATATTTTTGTTTTTTTTTTATATTCAGAATGAACTTGTTGTATTTTTATTTAATTGAAAAGATACATAAAACTTTTATAATATCTTAGTTTCTTGTTTTTTCTTTTTGTTACTGTTATTGTTGGTTTCTGCTTTTTGCATGTGTGAGCGAGTGTGTGTTTGTTGGTGTGTATGGCTATGTTTATGTGAGATTTGGTGAATTTGTATATGAGTTTATATAAGTGTGTGTGTGTGGATGTGTGTGTCTGGTATGTTTGTTGTATTAATATGAAGGTAAATTTGAATCTGAAAACTACAAGAGAAAAAAATTTCCATATGTTTTATATTTAATTAATATATTTACAATAATATTTTGCGGTCATTTCATTCATCTGCTGGTGGTTCATATACGAGGAAATAGTATCAGGTGTAAAGGATAGGTTGGAGGAATACTGTTAGGAAGGGGACAAAGAGAGGTTCATTAAAATACTAACAAACAAACTTAATATGAGAGTAACTTAACAGCAGCTGTAAATATATTGCATTAACATTAAATAGAGTTATAAATTAGCATAAATTAACATAGATTTAAAACAAAAATAAAAACAACACACATTCAAACGATTCAATTAGATGTAATACTCTTGATTGTATCGTATGTAATAAAATTAACTACAATAGAATTATTTGTTGGCTATAATTTAATTTCATTTAATTGAAATTTTTCCATGAAATATGTCCATATGTTATGACAATGGTGGGGATGGTGTGACTGAGGGGGGGGAGGGAGGCTATTGCCTAATTAAAACTGTTCCCTTTTGTGGTTGATTTTTTGCTAAAATGTTCGTTCGTTCGTATTTATTTGTTATGGGTTTCAATGTAAATTCTTTAATTTATAACTACGACTTAGAAACGATTTTATTTTGTTTTTATTTTTTTTTTATTGAATTTAAAAATTATCATTTATCTTTTTGTTATTTTTATATATTTTTGTTAATGTTTTATGTTTTGTTGAATGTTTAACATGAAAAAAAGCTAAATTGTTTTTTGTCAGATTTTTTACTTTACTTTCTTTATTTTTTTTTGTTATTATGTTTAACAATGCAATGTTTTGTTTTTTCAGTATAGAGTTTGGCACAGGTTTCATTAGAGTTGTGAGTAGGATGATGGTATTGTTAGAAAAAATTTAAATTTAAAATTAATTTTATTAGATGGCGAGTGAGAGAGAGAGAGAGAAAGAGTCGGCAATGGCCGTCTCTTCAGTGATGGTGATAATTAAGCACATGTAGGTGTCGATGTAGTTGTAATGCGTAGCAGTATCAGTCAAATTACCATACCATACTAAATGTCACCCATTGTTCTTTCGGATCATAGAAATAATGCGACATTCAGATATACTTTAACTGTGTTGTTTGAGATTAGAAAATAAATGTTCTAAATGAATCGACATGAACTTCGACATGTTTTCTATGACATTGACTCAGAAAATAAGAAGAATTGTCTCAAGACTACTGAACTAATATAACAACTTGGTCAAAATTCCTTTAACGAGGACTAAAGATATTTGCACGGCTAATACTAAAGTAAAAGTGCAAAAAAAAAAAATTTTGCAAATTTAAGTATTTACTTTTGGAACAATAGACATGTCTCTAAGGATATTTTCTGGAATGAAAAAGGCATTTAAAACATCGATCGTAGTAATTAAAATATTGTGTACACATAAACCATTGATCTTGATTGCTGCCCAAAAGTTGTACAATATTTAAAAATTTAACAAAAAATATTACAAAATCTCTTCATATTCAAGTAAATTAAAATAGACCCAACGTCTGTGTCCGAAAAGTTTAAAAGTAATACAAAAATTACAAATTTAGCTTCGATCAATTTTCATGATAGTATTTTGAATATATATTTTTAATTTTATCCAGGAAATAAAAGTGATTCATTAAGAGGTTTCTTTTTTATAAGACTTTTATGTACATATGGTGTGATTGGTATCAAGGTGTTGCCTTACTGTCATTCAGTGTTGTTTGACAATTAGTCATGGAAATACTCTCACCCTAATACCAACTTCAAATCATTCAGACCACTGTCGTCTGTATTATACTCAAATTTAAGTCTTTGTGTACGTTATGGAATATACACGACCGTAAGGTTATCATCCAGTCCAAAGTGATGAGAATATTGTGACAGAAAATCGTCAACAATAGTTTTGACGCCGTGCGCCTCATCTTGGAAATTTGTATACAACAATATGGCAAATTTTGTGAAAAGATCTTGGTGAAAAGTACAAAACTGCAACGAATGGCAACGCGTGCGGTGACAGAATGATACAAAATGAGATGAGGAGGAAGATGAAACGTCTCTTCAGCATGGTATGCTGCAAATATGGAGGGAACATTTTCGTTGTCTGCTCCTTCCCGAAAGCAGCACAATTGACGAAATTATGCCAGTCATCGACAGCTCATAAACACTATTTTGCTATAGGAATGCATGCCCGATGATTGGAATCTGAGTGTCTTATGTCCTGTGCTTAAGAAAGGCGATCCAAGTGTGAGTATCAACTATCGCGAGATCAACCTTTTACCCATCGAACCTGATTGGACCTTATTAGTGTGGCGTTAGAACTGGTAAATCAACAACTGATCAGAAATGCACACTGATGGAAAAGACCCAAGAGAAACAGATCGATACATACCATCTCTTAGTCGACTTTAAAGCTGCCTTCAATAGACCGTTACGGCAGAAATTACTCGAAGACATGGCTGAATTTGGTATTCCTGCGAAGCTGATACGTTGGCTGACACGAATCTTCAGTGAAGATTGCCAAGGACCTTACGGAGCTATTTCGGTCCCAAGACAAGGCAACAGCCTATCGTATAAGCTCTTCAACGTAGTAATGGAAATAATAATGAGAAAAGCTGCAAGAAGCACTAGCGACACGACATTCAACAAAAGGCACATACTACTTGCGTACGCTAATGACTTAGACTCGAAAACTGCTAGATGTGACTGCAGTAACCTCATGTATTCAGAAGGAATCGGCTAAAATGTGTCTAACGGTGAACGAGGAAAAAGCGAAGTTATTAGTTTCAAAAAAAACAAAGAATGTACTCGTTTAAGGCTCTGCGTGATCGTTGACATCTATAATCTCGAAGTGGTAGATGATTTTATCTACCTAGACTCCTCCATCAACAAAACTAATAGCGTCAGCTTCGAAATCTGGAAAAGAATCCTGCTTGCGAAGATCACACAATAATTTTCTACGTGCGGCATATAATCAAAATCTACGATTGTAAGGAATTGCCAGCTAAGTAAGTATACCTAAACTTAAGTCTCAGTGTACGTTATGGGATGAAACGCGACCGAACATATCACATCTAGACCGTTGTGAAGAGAATAATGCGACAGAAGACCGTGAACAATCAATTTGACGTCGTGCGCAGCATTTGGTTCCACGTTTACTTAAAGTTTATCAGCCCTAGCTTGTTTGTGAAATCCAAAGCCTGCATCGAAGGCAACAAGCAGGAAAGAGTAATCAGTAGTTGGACCATCAAATCATTCCAGCTAAGGCATAGTCGCAGCAAATATTTGTAATAAACTCTCCTTTGAAAATAAATGTTAGAGTTTGTTGTTTTGATTCACAATAAAGATTCCGACAACCAATTTTATTTTAAGTATTTGATATGAAATGAAAAAAACAACTTTAAATGAATCACACTTTACAGCACACCTCTGGATTTTTTTCTTTGGGGTTGTGTAAAGTCAAAAGTCTTCGTCGATAAACTATCCACGATTTAGTCCATAGAAATCCACATTACTGGCGTAAAACGTTGTATACTGATGACATTGTTTGAAAAAGTGATCAAAAGTTGGATCTTCCAAACAGCACACCTGCGGAGTAGTTGCAGCCAACATTTAAATGAAACTCCCTCTGGGAGGCCTTTGGGGACTACCGACCCCACGGACCCGAGGAAACCACCAATGGACCTCTTCTCTGGCCCTGCAATGCAAAAAGTGGAAGTATAGAGGTACATCTTTACGAGCTCCGACCAAGGAGTCTAAAGATGGTGCTACGGGAAGTCAGGTATGCTATGGGCGGTTTGCCCTAGGTAAACCGCCTGCCTGATCGTTTGGGTAAGGAACAGCTTAGCTGTGCCACGTAGTGGCTGTGGTTAGACCAAAAGACACGCTGGTAAACTAAGAATTTTGTGCTCAAGAGAAATGAAGCTGGGTATCTCTTGATACCGTACGAGTCTTGCATCTCTCATTGTGCATCTTACAAATTCTTAGTCGAGTGTGGCGTTGCACTCTCAGCGTCTTGGTGGGGGATAGCACCAAACCTCTAACTAGGATGTAACAGCGATTGCAGGAACACTGTTACGTTGTTATGGACTAGTTCCAGTACAAAGCGAAATAATATAATTGGGTCAGACTCTTTGAGCTCTTCCTATCAAATCGGGAATTCATTATGTTTGTGTGATGTCCAAAGCGTGATGATGCCAGCCGGATGTGGTGCCAATGGTACCTAGCAGAAGGTGGTTTGTTGCGGTCAGCCGGATAAGGAGCTTTGCTCCTAGCAGAAGATGATTAAGTGTTGATCGACAGAATACTTCGGTATTTAGGTGTTGGAAGTAGGGTCGACCGGATGGGGAACTTCGGTTCCTAGCAGGTGGCAGCGTGGAGCATAATTGCAGTTTGTATAAGTGTTAAGTGGGGGCCAAATCGGACGGAGTGCAAGCCTCGAGCTTGTACTTGTCAGACAATTTGATACCCCCACACAAGAGTAATGCACAATTTGAATATTTCGTAGCGTATTGTAGAATTAGATCCGGGCCTTAACAGCGGCATAGTTGTATGTTCCAGTGGGGTGGAGCCTACCATCTGGCCAGGTCTGCAAAACGATACTAGATTTAGAACACAAACGACTCATTTAAATGAAACTATTCTTAGAAAATAAATGTCAGAGATTGTTCTTTCGGACCATTGTAAACATTTCGATATCTAATGCAATTTTTAGTGTTTTATGTGAGATTATAAAACAAACCTCCAAATGAATCACCCTTTACATCACACCACTGGATCTCTTCTCTGAGTTTATGTAAAGTCAAAACTCTTTATCGATAAGCCAGCAAAGATTTAGGACTTGTAAATCAACAATACTCGTGTAACTCAAGAGATACTGTTGGCAATGCTGGAACTAGTGGATGAAAATCGGACCTTCATAATAGACCACCGCCTCTATATTTCTAAATATTTTTGAAGGAGTAAATGCCATAGTCTTTGCTTTATTATTGTTAATACTTTGACATCTAAATTTATCTTAAGTGTATTATTTAAAATTACAAAAACATACTTTTTTATTAGAATCATTTTAGGATAGCCAAAGTTTGAGCACGATTGGAGTATATTAACCCGTGCCGCTTTGGGCTTAAAGTTTTTAAGCTCCTACAGCCACATTTGGGGGGCATAACTGAGGAACGACTAGTTAAACTTTGATGAAACAAAAATCCGAAATTTTAGAATTAAACTTTCTTTAACTTTTCTTACATGAATTCTCTGCATTACCAACAGTTTCGCAGTTATAAATAAATTTATGAAAAAAACTATAAAAAATTTGCCTAAAAATAGAAAATTATAAAAAATGCAAAACGAGAAAAAATTGTCAAGTCTTACTAGTTTTTCGTGATGTCACATAACCTATGAAGAAAATGAGACATAGATCATAAAAATCGATGAACGCGTTACGCTTTTTTTTCACAATTAAGTCAAAGTAGCTCATTTTGGAAAATATAAGTTTCTTCAAATCAGGATATATGAAAGGTAGGCATGTCCTTTGAGATAATTTGATATAATTCAACACAAATGTCAGTAATATAACCGAGACACACTTAAAGCAATTTTGGTGCAATACCAATTTTAGTGCGATTACAATCCCTTGTCTACGAGATATTGAGCTGGAATTTGGTATGCAAGCTTCTATCCTCTAAGCGGACGTTATATTCTAAGTTAAGGAAGATTGCATTGCAAACTACTCCCAATTCCCATACAAATTGTCTTATAAACAATTCAAGCTTAGTATTGACATTTCAAAGTAATTTCGACCTCTCATACATTTATTTTATGCATATAATTATATCTTTCTTCTTTTCAGGATATCCACAGAAGAGGCCTAAAATTAATAGCAGGTAGTTCAACTAATTTACAAACTACAGCTCAAAGAATCTCCTTAAGGGTTGTCGTATAAATAAATTAGTATTTTTTTATATTTATATGTTCTTTTTGTCCTTTTGTAGCAATTTCACAAAACATATTGTTTCTCGCCCTTATGAAGGTGACATCTCTTTATAATTCATCTTAAAATGTGTCTCTCTACTTGAACATAGTAAAGTCTTAGTAGTGCGAGACCTTTATAAACCAAAACACAACCCTATTTTACATCTTGTACAACACGTCCTTAAGATACTCTTCGCTTACATAAAAAACTTAATCGAATTACTGATCGATGGAGGTCATTAAAACTAAATGTATCACATTTGCTACTAACGACCCTAAACTATTTTTAAATTCTCTGTGGGATTGAAAAAAAAACTTTAAAACTTGTTTTTTTTACAAACTTTCAGAGCAAATTGATGGATTTGCCCATTTTTTTGTTGTGGTTGTTTAAAAAGTCCCCTGTGACCGGTAGACGTAATATCTACATATACACATCTCTCTCTCTTTTTCTTCAAAAAAAGGTCTATTAGTTTTAATCATAGATACACACACTACGTTTGTTTGTATATCGCTAATGTTCTTCTGTGGGGGGTTGAGTGAAAAGATGTCAAAAGAAAAACTCAAATTTGCTTAATAGTTCTAACATTAAGGTTAAAATGGTTGTTATGTTACTGATGTAGTTGTTCTTCTTGTTACTGTTGTTGCTGTTAAAAGAATTTTAAATCACAATAATGTTGTCCTTTATCTTGTTTTTGGTATGTTTTTGTTTTTTTTTGGGGGGTTTGTCATGTCATCTGCTCTACTTCATCGTACAGTGGTTTGATATTATGTTAATTGGTGGCGTGGGTGTGTGTGTGTGTTACTTTTTTGTAGTAGTAGTAGTTGTGTTGTTGTTGTTGCTGTTGTTTCTCATGCTGCAGTCGTTGTTACATATAAAGCTGTTCATTACTGCTGTTTTAAAAAATCTAGGAGAGAGCACCTCACTTGGGTTACTATTATACCTCGGCTCTTTAAATTGCGGCATGCGACATTAAATCATATAATGAGAGTACTTAAGTGGTTGATGTTACAATCCAAAGACTTGTAGGTAATTTTAATGACCACTACGAGTACGAGTGTGATCTGGATGCAACTGAATAAGTTACACAGATGTCATTGAGGAATGATTGTCCATTATTTGGGTTTCAACCATGAGCACAGCTAAGTAGTCGGCAATGTCTTATCTGTGTTGAAAAGTAACATAATAGGTATAATTACAACTTGCGATAAACATTTACAAATTTCACATAATCGTGAAATCTAGAGGGCCACCCAGTAGCCCCCTCACCAGCTTAGAATGCAAAAAAAGTTCCATATTATCCGAAAAACACCTCAACTGTTGCAACATATGGACTAACAAACATTTCCTCTTTATAGTATTAGTATAGAACAGTGTCAGGCAAATACGAACGCACACATACAAACAAATAATATGTGTGTGTATGTGAATGAGAAGAGACTGAGCGACTGAATGGTTTGAATCAAACACAGCTTCTTGTAAGTGTGAATTGCTGAACGACCATTATTGCCTGCATCGAGAGGCTATGGGATGCGTTTTGTCAAGTTACTTAACTTAAAACTTAATTTCCCTTTGCACCCCATGAATGAGGTATGGGATAGCTTCTCGCGTTGTTGTGAATTAACACGCTTTCTATTTTTAGATTCACAACTAACGGCACCTACTTGTTTATCGACGAATGCGAACGTCACTGTTTGAGAAGCTCTTACTAGACACGACGATTGAATCGACGCTTAATACTGCGAAGTTGCTGTCACCAACATTCGAGGGGAGCCGACAATGAATGAAAATTTTATTTATTTTTTTTCTTTTAAGATGACTGGAGCCAGGTTTGAACCTGCGATCTCCCGCATGGTAGTCGCGTGTTCTAACCACTATGCCACGGCCGGTTGTCAAGTTACATGCCATAATAATTTAATATCGATTTGAAGTTAGTAAGTATCGTCTAGGGGAATTTGTCACGTTTTAGGCTCTTTTGTTTGACATAACTCGAAAATCACAAGTCCGATTTAGCTGAAACAAATTTAAAAAAGAATTACAATTCCTTTAATCTGTTCATATAACGTTTCCCTACATAAGAAACAGTTTCACTTTTCCATTCATCAAATGATTTTGACTGGGTTTATTTTGTAGCAGTTACAATAAAACTGGTGTACTCCGTGGCATATGAATTACGTGGAATATTACTTATGATAATTACTATGGCATGTAACTTGACGAAACGAATGATGCAGAACTTCTTCTTTTTGGTGCTACTTTCACGTGCAGTTCTCAGAATTGAGTCCCAAAATCATGTGTTGTACTGTGTAAGTATAAATTATAAATACTGATACTTTAACGTATGATCAACAGTGATATGGTAATACGTATACGTAACAACATATGGACTTTTTCATTTGGGTAAGTGCTGAAGAATCACTTTTTTTAACAAAAAAATATAAAAAACCCAAAAAGTGCTGCATTATCTTCAACATAAATTATTTGTATAGGACATTATTAAATTCTCTTCTTTTTCCTCATTAAATGACTTCCATCTTAAAGAATCTACCACAAGATTAAAACATTTGTCTAAACACACAAATTCACATTAATAATATAACTAATGTCAAGTATCTGTCGTTCGTCATCATCATCAGCATTATTAACTATCCCCCCTTTATGATGTGATGACCTTTCAGCCATCGCAGACACACACACACATATATACATGTGTCATCAACATGATTAACTGCAGGATAGTGACGTGACTCGCGGCGCCATATGTCGTCACTGAAGTGCTCTACTCATAAACAACAGCTGTAGGGCAGTTTTTTCACATCTGTACCAGGGCAACTCGGTACAACAACAACAACAACTAAACACATTACAAAAAAAAGAAAATATTATTTGCATCATAACAAATAAAGAATGAATTTGTCTCTCTTCATTTTTCTTTATATCTTTGTTTGTTTGTTTTGTTATTTACTCTTACATTTATACATTATTACATGGACATAAGTAATAGTGTTACATAAGGGGGTTTATGTTAATTTAATGATATTTAAATATTTCATGAATTTGATTTGATGAAACTCAGCTCTATTCGCTTTTTAGTTGTGATGGTAAGGGGGTTGGGTGAGGGTGATGGTGGTAGTTGTGGCTATGCATGTATATAAAGTGGTTTATGACGTAAGTGTTGTGGTACTTTCTCTGAAGCCAAAAGAATAATGCAATAAGAACATTTTAAGCAGTATTTTATGAGACTCGTATGATATCTTTCGAAAGATACCTATTGGAAGGAAATTTTATTCAAAAAGTAACTGAAATTCAATATAATAATAAAAAAACTACCATGTTATATTGAAATTCACTTTACTTAAAATATTACACACCTTGAAGATATGGCAAAAGAAATTTGTTAAACTTATGACACTGTGATAGTTTTTGGCAAAAAATTTCTAAGACAAATCCGGAGAGGACAGTTTCAACTTAATTAAGGTACTAGGAACTAACTGCAGCACTAGCTGCAATGACTGTTAAACAGTGGAGAGAGAAAGAAAGAAAACGCGATATGTTCTTTCCAATGCTTATTTTTGATTATCGGCAGAAAAAAGGATGTTGCCCAGCAATGAAAAGCGATAAAGTCTTCTTTAGATTAGAAAAAAATTTTGTTTTTGAAAACTTTCGGAACTTCAAGAATTTTATGCAAAAATACATTTTAGGTTATGGGACGTGGGCAGTGGGCGTGGCCGATTTTGATAAAACTTGCCATGTATTATTTGTTAATTCTATAAAGTGTATGTGTCAAAAATCCATCTTGGCTTTAATGGGCGGCAAGCTGTAGGCGTGTCTGTTTTTGATGAAACTTAACATACATCTATTGTTTATTTTATAAAGAGTATGTACCAAAATTCAAACACTTTTATGTTGAAAATGATTATATTTATTTTTATTGTATGAGCGGTGGATGGTGGGCGTGTCCGATTTGGGTGAAATTCCACTTTTTTTCGTAATTTAGTCATGGTCATGCGCTGGCTTGGACACGTTGTTCGAATGGAAGAAAACGCTCGAAAAGTCTTCGGCAATAAACTCGATGGGCGGCGCAGGAGTGGGCGGCGCAGGAGGGGGCGACTAAAACTCCGATGGATGGACCAGGTGAGAGAGCTGTTAACTTATCTTGGTGTGACGATCTATCTACGGAGCGCAAAAGACCGAAGCGCTTGGAATACTACGTGCGGCTACTGATGGATAAATTTCTGTTGTTGGTGCCATTTAAGAAGAAGAAGAAGAAGTCATGGTCGGTGCCAACTTTCAATAGTTGTGTACCATTGCTTCTAGATTTTCCACTACAATGTATGAAATCATATCAGTGTACAGCGCCCTACTGGGATAGTCAAGTAAACTGGAACTATTTAGTAATGAGTGTGAACACATTGAGAGCAATCTACGTTATCTGTCAGCTCTTTCTTCTGATTATGGAATAACAGATTAGCTAATTGGCTATGTTCTCCATTAGCCAAGGTGAGGTCCTTCTTACTACCTCCGGTACTCTATGGGTCTGTAGCACCCTCATTAGCCATGGTGAGGTCCATCTTACTACCTCCGGTACTCAATAAGTGTGTAGCACCCGTTTGCAATGCAACTCTACATTCGTGCCCGATGACTTTGCCATTGATTTCGATTTCGAACACAGCTCGTGCAATGCTCTCACTGGGAGTCCCTCAACCACTGATCAGGCAGGAGGCTAAATCCTGGGGCTCCTTGCTATGATTAAAGAAATCAGACTTAACGGAATTGGTCGCCTTTAGCAAAGAGAGAACACTCTGGTAAATTTATGTAACCGCTTGAAGCAATGATTTTACATCAGATATCCCGGACAGGTGAAAAGGTCGATACTACATTGCAAGGTTGTAAACTCCGACGGTAAAAAACAACGATGTATTTTAGGCTGGGTCTATCCGCACCCCCATAAGTTCTATAAAATACTAATGAACAATGTACGTACTGGAGGCTTTGCTCCTGTGAATCCCTGGCACATATATTAATAAAAAAGGACCCCAAGTGAGACCGTGTGGTCAAACATCTTCTAGTTTTAACCTCTTGCAGTCCAGCAACTATTGATCTTGTAACATAGAGTAGTATTAGGATGAACAAGGTTATCTCATCGGCCGGTCCTAACAGCCTTAACAAACCCACCTATCTCACAATAGCCCTACGTCGAGCAAACACTTTGGAAGCAAACTTCTGGAGTCAAGAGCATACTTACTTACTTACTTAAGTGGCCAATTACAACTTACGAACATGGTTCATAAATTTGAGGCCTGAAGTAATAAAGAATTCCACACGCTGCGGTCTTCTGCGTTTGTTCTCCAGTTAGTCCTACCAGATGATGGCACGCCGCCAACCACTTGGTCCTTCCAACGAAGTTTGAGTCTCCCTGCTCTGCGCCGTCCTTCAGGTTCGCCTTCAAACACCTTTCTCGCTGGAGCATTTACATCCATTCTGGTAACATGTCCCAGCCATCGTAGACGTTAAATTCTAACTCTTTTAGCTACGACGATGTCGTGGTAAAGCTCATACAGCTCATGGTTTATCCGATGGCGAAACTCACCGCCGATACAGATAGGTCCATATATTTTTCGAAGTACTTTTCTCTCGAATAGTCCCAGGTTTTGTATGTCCGTTGTAGTAAGCACTAGGAATGCTAAACGGGATTGATTTTGATAAATCCGAAATCCCGGGATTTTTCGGGATCACGGGATTTTTCGGATTTTCGCGATTCTTTTTTAATATTTTTCTGTACTACATTTTTAATATTATTTTGTTTAATTTTTATTTATTTGTATTATTGAATAATATATGTTTTTATATTAAAAAAAAAATAACATAAAATTAATTTCAAATTTCTACCTCCTTTCGCCAAACTATCTTATCAGCACCCTTTTAACACTTAAGGTTGTGATAATACTTGAAGAAGACACAGCAAACTGTGGTAATGAGATAGTTTGGCTACTATCGAAATAGGTATCCGCCATGCCAGCTGTCAACATAATCCATCTTGTGGAATATGGTGCCAGACATGTTGACACCAGCCTTACTCATCACCTTCTCCATAACTATATTAAATAGTGTACAGGATAGGCTATCGCCCTGCCTGAGACCTATTTCCGTATTGAATGGTTCGGAGTGAATTTTTCCAATCTTAACCGAGGATTTGGTGTTGTCCAAGGTACATCTGCAAAGTCGAATCAGCTTTGCAGGAATACCAAACTCAGACATGGCCTCATATAGCCTATTCCTTACCAGAGAGTCGAAGGCAGCTTTGTTGTCGACAAAGAGGTGGTAGGTGTCGATCTGATTTTCGTAGGTTTTTTTCAGGATTTGTCGTAAGGTGAATATTTAATCCGTCGTAGATTTGCCAGGTCTAAAGCCGCACTGATATGGTCCAATTAGTTTTTGTACAAATGGCTTTAGACATTCACACAATATGACTGAAAGGACCTTGTACGCAATTGGTAGTAGGCTTATTCCATGGTAGTTCTTACATTCACTGCGATCTCCTTTCTTATATATGGGACAAAACAGACTGAGACTCCAATTCCCGGACATGTTTCCTCTTGCCAGATGTTCTCCATTATCTGATGCCTGCTCCTTATCAGCTCCTCCCCGCCAGCCTTAAACAATTCAGCAGGAAGACCATCGGCTCCAGCAGCTTTGTTGTTTTTAAGGCGGGAGATTGCCACACGTATCTCGCTCTGGCTCGGAGGTGGACAATAAATCATCGCAAAGTACGTGCAGCCGGTTTTCGGATGGGCCGCCACAAGTACACTAAACTCGATATGACAGAGCTCTCGTATGCGGAAAAGCATTAAGAAGCCCAAGCCCTTTTAACGAAACCCCTTGACAAAGGTAAAACCCATGTTAAGGGTTATCAATAACATACCTTACATTACAAATAAACCTAAATGTAGTTTGACCGTTTGCACGATCAAGCCAATGTGTTTGCCATCTCTTCAAGGCAGTTGTATGCAAAATTGTATCTATACCTAAAGGGAGTTAAGCATCTCCACATTAAGCCAAGGATTTAAACCAATTAGCCTATTTTCGTTCTTCTTAGCTTTTGAATGGACTGCGTGATTCTCAGTGTTATGTCATGGGTCTCCATTGTCGGTTATTAGCTGTTTACTTGTTGTTACAGCAATCGGCAGAATGAAGATTTTGTGTGATTCATGTATAGGTTCTTTTTTCATTAGATTTTTTTCACATATCACAGGCGACAAGTGTAAAGCAGTCAGCTTATTTTTATTCAGCATTGCTTGATAGTTGGTAG
Source organism: Muscina levida (assembly GCA_964034835.1). Lineage (NCBI taxonomy): Eukaryota > Metazoa > Arthropoda > Insecta > Diptera > Muscidae > Muscina > Muscina levida. The sequence continues at coordinate 38,226,473 of OZ035883.1, forward strand.
AGGAAATATTCATACCACAAAAACATCACCAAATTACTCATCTGTTTAGACAAAAATAGAGTTCTGTGAAAAATGGTTTCCCTACGCTTCACACAACATATAATGACACTACTGAGCCTACTATCCTACTACTGCCATCTGCATGTGTAGTGGCTTACTATATTCGTTGATATGCGACCGTAAAGACTACATTCATACAGTCCATAGTAAGGTAAATATTGTGGCTGTAGCGGTGACTATAGCCGAAGATTGTTAACAGCAGCTTGGCCTCTCGGATGCAACATTTTGGCGGATTTTACTCAAGATGCTAAAAGATAAATCATAATGGTGAGGTACCTAATTCCGTGTTTAGGAGAAGTCAAAAGTGTTTGACGTTAAAATTAAAGACAATATGTCTCACGTAGTTTAAGAGTTACTAATGGCAATGCTGGAAAGAGTGATCAAAAGTTGTACCTTACTATTAGACCACCGACAGCAAAGTCGCGGCCAGTTTTTGAATGAAATTGCCCTAAAAAATAAATGTCACAGATTGTTCCATCGGTTCCCAATAAAGATTTCGCCATCCAATTCAAGTTTAAGTGTTTTATTTAAAATTACAAAATAAAGGTCTAAATGAATCACCCAATAAATCGATAAGATCACGTTATTTGAAAATTTTATTGCAGGCCAAAAGAAAATGCATTTGTGCAATTTGATTTAAGTTGATCCATATATAAAAATTTAGCTTATTGAATCTGGGTTTCAGAACTACAATAAAATTTAGCTAAACCGATTTGGAGCAACCATCATAATATATTTTTCATACAACATACAAATAACGAGTGCCTTGGTAGAAGTTACTGCAATAATCAAGATTGTCAAAAATTTTATGCCTTTCGAGTGATGACCAACAATTCAAGTGTATCAAAAAAGAATAAGTTTCTGTTAAGCCAACTGCAAATGCTGCACAACTTTTGATCTATGTATAACTATTTGGTTGTGTTTCGACTCCCTTTCAAAAGAATCCTTTTCCCTTAACTTACATTTCTTTGACAAGTTTATAATGCTTTAAATGATGTACCTACACACAATAATTCTTGTCGCTACTCCTGGTGCCAAATAAAGTACCACATTTGTTTGGTCAACGCCGCTTCTTGTTGTAAGTCAGTATGATGTATAGAGTCTACATGTGATGTGTTGTCGCTGGTGCTGCTGCTGTTGTTATTGTTGTTTACAAATGATGTGTCTTTGTGTTTGAGAATGTATTGTAAGTGTGCGTGTGTTTGTTATTATTTTCATGTTGGGTAAGGACGAAGGAGAGTATGTAGTTTGTGGGCTGTGGCGAGGCTGGAGGGTCTTTCATTCATTCTTTTCATGTTTTCGTTTATTTGTGTTGTTGTTTGTTCCTTGTTTTTCTTCTTCTTTTTTTTAAGGGGGTTTTGGAGGATTTTGGGGGTTTCCTCTGTATACGTAAGTAAATGCCATCTTATTTGTATTTATTGTTGTTGTTGCTGTATTTGTGTACTCAAATATTTGCACTGAATGACTGACACTGTCCATTGTTGTTGTTGTTGTTGTAGCTGTAGTTGCTGATGTTGTTGTTGGTGTTGGCGTTGATGTTAATGTTTATGTTGCTGCAGCTGCTGCGCCAATCTTATGGATTACACGACGACAACAAATTGATGTTGTTGGCGGCGCTGTCATTTATCGTCTTGCTTACATTGCAGCAACGATAGTGTTGTCATGATTGATATTATTCACATTGTTCGCGTTGCTGATGGTGTTGACGTTGTTGGCATTACTGGCAGCAGCAGCATTACTGCTCGTTGTGGCTATGGGTAGGGCAGCAGCGGCAAGTGCCGGTACCGGTAGCGGTGCCGGTGCAGCTGGGATTATAATGGGGGCCTCTCGATCCCTGATCAGCTGTGCCGTATTGGCGGCAGTTTGTATTGTTTCAGCATCATTGGATTTCAGGAAATACGTTATCAGATCAATGGGGAGGGGGAAAACTATGGTTGAGTTCTTCTCAGCCGATATGGCGCTCAATGTCTGTAATGTATGCGAAAAAATTTAAAAGAGAAAAGTATAGTGTCATCGAAAACACTCCGTTATAAAAAATAAGTTTGTTAATCACCTGTAAGTAACGCAACTGCAATGCAGCCGGTGAATCACCAATGACCTCGGAGGCCTCTCTTAAGGCCCTCGATGCTTTTTGTTCTCCTTCGGCAGCTATGACTTTAGCACGTGCTTCTCGTGCTGCTTCAGCCTCGGCAGCCATGGCTCTTTGTAATTGGACGGGTAGGCGCACATCTTTGCTGTTAGATCATAGAAATTTAAGGAAAATAGTTTATCATATTAATTATATTACAAGTTTAAGGTTAAAATTTCAGATAAAAACTATACACGATTAGTTGAAATCCTGGCAGTAGGAGAAAACTGCGATGTGGTGCGTTGGGCTTACAACCCGCCACCGACATTTTAACTATTGTAATGAAATGAAGAAGTAAAATAATAAAATGGACACCCCAAAATGTTGACGACCACCGCAAACGAATTAAGGACAATGATTTGAGGATATGCACCTGGAATGTTAGAACACTGTATAGACCAGGTGCATCCATCCAACTGGTGGAAGTCCTCGAAGAATACAAGGCTGACATAGCCGCTTTCCAGGAAATCTGGTGGACGGGACATGGGTGCTCGCGCATGAAGACGTGGACAAGCACGAGTTTGGATGTGGATTTGTGGTTGGCAAGAGACTGCGGCACCTAGTCTCAAGGTTCAAAACAAAGTTGTTCCAATAACACTTATATGTGCCCATGCTTCGACAGAAGAAAAAAGCGATGAGGACAAAAACGAGTTCTGCGAGAACTAGAAAATGTATATGACAGTAGCCCAAGCCATGACATCAAAATTGTACTAGGCGATTTTAATGCTAAAATAGGCAGGGAAACCGGATTTGAACCTACCATCGAAAAATTCAGTCTGCACGCCGAAACGTCGAACAATGACATCACACTGATTGATTTCTCTGCGGCAAGAAAGATGGTAGTTTGCAGCACTAGATGTGGCCTTAAAAATATTTATAAGGCAACATGGTTATCACCATATCAATTGACGAGTAATCAGATAGATCACGTGGTAGTCGATAGAAGGCACGCAGCAGGGGTGCAAACATTGACTCCGATCACTTTCATACCGCAGCTAAGGTACGCACAAGGCTAAGCATGGCGAAAAACGTACGTAACCAGGCACAATGAAAGCTGGACATTGGTAAACTGCGGACCACAGAGGTACCGGACGCCTCTTCCAACCACCTAACTCAAATGCTACGGAATGCTCCAATTCCTGATAATATTACCTCGCAGTGGCAATATATAGCAGACTCCATAGAACCGACTGCGAGAAGCGTAATTGGGTACTCAAAGCCGTCTCCAGAAGATGCCTGGTACTATGATGAATTTCGCAATACCACGAGAGAGACGGGCGAAACTGAAGCCAATGGCAAAGCGAGCTGTTCGTGAACGGCACAGGAAGAAGAAACTCGTCTTTTTAGACGGAAAAAGAACGAGCTGAAGAAGAGGCAAGATGAGTGCACAAAGTTGCTCCGAAGTAGAGGGAAAGCCCGAAAACTCTACAAGGGAGTTAAGGCGGGAATGCGTGGAACAGGGTTGCCCTTCTGCAAGGACAGCGATGGTCAGCTAGTGACGGACCCGGATAACGTTTTGAAAATATGGAGAGAAATTTACTGGATACGGACATCACTCCATAAGACCCCGCTCCAACCCATGACGTTGGTATTAACTGTCCACCACCGAGCCAGAGCGAGATACGTAATATCCCGCCTTAAAAACAACAAAGCTGCTGGAGCCGATGGTCTCCATGCCGAATTGTTTAAGGCTGGCGGGGAGGAGCTGATTATGAGCATGCATCAGCTCATGGAGAACATCTGGCTAGAGGGGAGCATGCCCGGGAATTGAAGTCTCAATCTGTTATGTCCCATATACAAAAAAAGGAGGTCGTAGTGAATGTAAGAACTACCGTGGAATATGCCTATTACCAATAGCATACAAGGTCCTTTCTAGCATATTGTGTGAACGTCTAAAGCCAATTGTAGAAAAACTAATTGGACCATATCAGTGCGGCTTTAGACCTGGTAAATCTACGACGGCTAAAATATTCACCTTACGACAAAGACTGGAAAAAATTCATGAAAAGCAGATCGACACCTACCACCTCTTTGTCGACTACAAAGGTGCCTTCGACTCTCCGATAAAGAAGAGGCTATATGAGACCATGTTTGAGTTTGGTATTCCTGCAAAGCTAATTCGACTTTGCATATATCTTGGAAAACACCTTGGAAAACACCAACTCCTCGGTTAAGTTTGGTAAGGATCACTTTGTACCATACAACACGGAAAGAGGTCTCAGGCAGGGCGATAGCTTGTCCTGTACTCTATTTAATATAGTTATAGAGAAGGTGATGAGAAAGGCTGGTGTCAACATGTCTGGCACCATCTTCCACAAGAGCCACATACCACTAGCCTAGGTCGATGATATAGACATCGTTGGCCGAAATCTGCGAAATGTTGCTGCAGTTTTCTCATCGCTAAAAAAGGAGCCAGCAAAAATGCGTTTAGCGGTCAACGAGGACACAAATAATGATTTGGACGAAGAAAGAGTCCTCTCGACAGCGACGCACCGTGAACGTTGACAATTATTGTTTTGAGGTAGTAGATGAGTTTACCTACCTCGGATCTTCCGTCAATAAGAAAAATAATGTCAGTCAAGAAATTAACCGGAGAATAGTGCTCGCCAATATATGTTTTTACGGACTTCAACAGCGCTTTAGTAACACCATCTAATCTTCGGATACTAAGAAACAGATATACCAGGTGTTAATTTTACCCGTTCTGTTGTATGCCGCCGGAACGTGGGTAATTACGACAACGGACATACAAAAGCTGGGAGTATTCCAGAGAATAGTACTCCGAAAAATATATGGATCTATCTGTGTCGACGGCGAGTTTCGCCTTCGAATTAACCATGAGCTGTATGAGCTTTACTACGACATCGACGTTGCTAAAAGAGTCAGAATCCAACGACTTCGATGGCTGGGACATGTTGGCAGGATGAATGTTATTGCTCCAGCGAGGAAGGTGTTTGAAGGCGAACATGAAGGATTACGCAGAGCAGGGAGACCCAAACTTCGTTAAAAGGACCAAGTGGTAGGCGTCGTGCCACCATCTGGTAGGCCTAACTGGAGATCGCACGCAGAAGACCAAAGCGTGTGGAATTTTTTATACTTCAGGCCTCTAAATTATGAACCACGTTCGTAAGTTGTAATGGGCCAGTAAGTAAGTTAGATCTTAAATATCGCAGCTACCCTTTATAGAAATGTCATAGAAAACTATTTACCGTGACCCTATGTCACATACGCCCCATGCAAACTATGCCATCTATGACGTTCCTAACGTGCTGCTATATGCAACATAACAGTAGTCAATCCTCGTCATAATTACCGCATTCTTACTCGTTGTCACATACACATAGCCATTCCCTCTCAAACATAGCATAGCATAGTTCATCTTCATGTGTGTAACCCCTTTAAACCCTAAGTTACCACCACTTAAGCCCAATGTGGGCCAAGTGCGAGCACACATCTCTCGCACAAATGGACGACAAGTCAGTCTAAGTTGACTTTGAATGTGGGTCGTTAAGTCATTGTTAACATTAACATAACACAGCGAAATTATGCACGGGTTAATGCGATAATGCGACATGTAAACATTCCGCAAATGCACACGCACACACACACAATCATTTTCATGCTGACACAGAGACACCAACTGAATTGACACACACACACACACACAGCTAAACATTGTAAATGTAAAGGACATTATGATAAAATCAAATTAATCAAGATGACAATGATGACAGTGTATGTGAGATGCCTCGACTTGTCGAAGGGTCGCCGGATTCAAGAGCTTTATTGATTTTGCTTTAATAAAAATCCATTAAATTATTCACTTAAGCGACGAAATTTAATGTTTAAGAATATGCCAAAGGGAGGTGCTCAATTAATTGCTTAAAATAGGCAATTTAATGTCTTAGATGGGTATAATTTATTTAACGAGAAATTTGCTGACGCCATTGGTTCTATATTTGTAGGTAAATAATGGATAAACACAAAGAAGCACAATTGTCTTAAAATTTGGTATTATATATGGTATGTGACTAGTTTTCAGCAAGACCTTAGTACTTTTCCTCCTGCGACGTTAAAAGAAAATGTTAACGATTTTGTCTAATTTATTTATATGCTGATGAATTTAATCTACCGAAAACTTTAATATTTTACTCTAAGTTATAAAAAATTTATTGCTACACTTATCTCTTTAAAGCCATAATTAATCGTATACTCAATTTCCTCATTGCTACGACCATCATTAGACCAATCACATCAGCTACAAACCGGCCACGTACGACAACATAACCTTAATTTTATATTTTTCCACGATTTGACATTTTTTCTTCTTCTTCTTCTGTTCAAAATGACTATCGTCAGTCATACAGCACTGTTGGACTTAAAATCATGTCACGTACTTTAAACCAATGCTGCAGCAGTAGAATGCAATGATTTCCTTCCCAGTGCTCTCCTTCTACTTTAATGGAACAACATCAAAATCCGTAAAAATGAATGAATGTACGTACATAAGAGTACATACATACATACAAACATACATATCCACTTAGAATGAATTCTTATATATATTTATACTTGAACATGTCCTTTTTTTTTGAAATGTATAGTATGGTATATATATAAAAATGTATATAATAGCAGGTAGTAACCCTCAATATACAGACACTGATATGTATGACTGACTGACTGACTGACTGACTTACATTTCAACACGTTCCACTTTAATGCCCCAAGCATCGGTAGCTTCATCCAATTGTACCTGTAAATGTAAATGTACAAAAATTACACACATACATACAAACATATATAGAAGAATAATACAATAATAAAGGGAAAAGTACATTTAGTAACTACAGACGACAACATAACAAACAAACGAAAAATCTCGCTCTCTGACTCATAGACTCCTTGCGCCCCCCCTCCCCACTGTCTTTAGCTAGGATTCTAGTAGACAACGGCAGGGATAACAACACCACGGATGTTATAGTTGTTGGTGGAAATAAATATTGTCATATTTATGTCATCATTTTTTCTCACGAAAACTAGTGTTGTTGCTGGTGTTGTAAGCTTTTCCTACCTTAAGGTATGGGCATTAGGGGTATAACCAAATTTTGGCCCTAGCACCACGCGATGGCGAAGGTTGTGTTATTTACTAAAAAATAATTTTGGGGTCATTTCGGATAAAAAACCTCACCCACGAAAACGATTTCCTAAAATCGCCCAAATAAAAAACATTCATTTTAAATAAAAAAATTTCAATTTTGTTAACTGAAAAATTTTGTTTGATGTAATGGAATGACGATATCTGGAATGTTTCTCCACATTATTGTGCTATCTTTAAATTTGGTCAAAGCCTTTGTCCAAATTTTTGTATTTTTTAAAACGCTTTAAGGGCTTCTTTTAAAATCCATTGTTTTTTAGTATTAAACACAAACTCGGAATATAATTTTCTTTGAATAATAAAAACAATAAAAGTACATGACGTAATTATCAATAACATACATTCAGCTTCCAAAATATTTACACAAATGTTAAATGCAGCTTGATATATTGATAAAAAAAAGTTTTTTGAGCTTTTTAGCTAAATAAATAAAAAAAATCATTTAAAAACTTTACCGCGTTTGGTGGGTGAACTTTTTTGACAACTGCGAAAAAGTAATACCATTCTTTTATATAATTTTCAATGGCCTATTCGACTATGCTAGGGCCATTTGGATATTTGCAAAAAATTGCAAAAAGTTATATCCCTAATGGGCATTCCCCCCTTAAAAGTAACACACCAGCAATTTATCGGATGTTATCAGTTGCCGGTCTTCGGCCACCAGTTGTCATTACAAACCGAAACCGAATGACAAATGTGCAGATTTATGGATTTATGGGCGTATAATACAGTCATTAGTTTTTATGGTTTTCCTTTGTAAGCCAAAGTATCCGGTGTGCAAATATCAACAGTACTCAAAATATTTTCCGAATCAATGATAGGCTAAAGAAGCTGAGGTACCAAGTTTTGATACTTTAACATAATCAAACTTTCATGATGTATTTGAACGGGATCTACAGTTTAGAGAAGTTTTACAGCACATACCGAATGACTCTGCATGTCCTGTAAAAGTTGTCGCCGCACAAAAATTAAAGGTGGGACAAAAGTAATCAAACTTTTTTGAAAATAGCGCTAAATGTCAATACGATTTTGACATTTGTGAAGTAAACAAACGCAGAATACAAATCGATAAGCCGTGTATCGGGTTGAGAAGCTGGGAATATGGACTAGACGATGTGTCTCGTAATTGGGTATTAGCCGGGGGTCCCTACGCTGAATTTTAGTAAAGGATTTGAAGATGTAACATTACAAAGTGCAGTCGGCTCATACAAATTGTAGCTAAAAATGTGCATGGAAAAATTAAGAAAGTTTTTGAATTTTCAAGGACATTGCACAAATGCAAAAGTAAAATTGTTCGTAAAGTCAGTGGCAGAAAATCACCCACAGTAATGATTAAAGATTACTTGAGATTATTTTTAAAGGGGCAATTTTCTTAAGCGTTGAGTAACAGTAAGCCATCAACATTCCTCCGTCTTATATAAGAAGGTATCAGAAGTTACTGCCGTTGGGGATGTAAAGTGAATCTTGCATCTCAAGCCTACTCACAACCTCCTTCGTGGTGGCACCCGGGCAACGGTGTTCGTGATATTTTTATCGTGAATAGCGGCTGAAAGTGACCGACGAACCCTGATGGTTGGGCTAGCCACCCGCCTCCAGGTCCTTTACTGGCTATGCAAACACGAGAAAGAAATAGTAACAAACAGAACAAACGTTTACGACCCCCGCAAACGAAATAAGGACCATGATTTAAGGATATGCACCTGGAACGTCCGGAATCTCTATAGAGAAGATGCCACTATCCTACTGGCGGATGTCCTGACATCACCGCCATCCAGGCGATGAAATGGACAGGACAAGGATGCTCGCGACGTAAAAATTGCGACATCTATTACAGCTGCCATGCCGAAAAGCACGAATTTGGATGTGGATTTGTAGTTGGCAAGAGACTCAGACATCTTGTCTCGCGATTCAACCCTGTTAGTGATCGAATAGTCGCAATCCGCATCAAGGCGAAATATTTCTACATCACGCTGATTTGTGCTCATGCCCCGACGGAAGGCATGAGGAATTATAGCACCGCTGCCCTGGCCACGACATTAAATTTGTTCTGGAAGACTTTAATGCAAAAAAAGGATGGGAAGATGTTCTTGGTCTATCGATCGGTAAATTCAGCCTGCAAACCGACACGTCAGATAACGGGTTTAGGCTGGTTAGCTTCGCAGCTGGTTAGCTAAGCAGAGCGAAAAACGCACGTAACCAAACACAAAGAAAGCTGGACATCCCGAAGCTGCAAACCCCAGATATAGCTTCCGCCTACTCCAACCAGCTCTCCCAACTTCTACGACACAACGCCTCTACTTCTGACGTTCCCGATACACAGTGGCAACATATTGCGCATTCCATGGCAACCGCCGCAACAACCGTGCTAGATTTGAAAAACGGCGCTCAGACGAATCCTGGTACGATGAAGAATGTCGCATAGTGTCTGAGAAACAGGATGCTGCTTATAGGGCAACGCTACAGCCAATTGTAACCCGTGCTGTTAGGGAACGGCACAAGGAGAAAGTAAAACAGGCGAGACAGAAAAAAACGTTAGATGAAGGAACGGGAGAACGAGGATATAGAGCGATACACGGATAGAGGTGAGGCCCGAAAATTTTACCAGAAAGTAAGAGCAAAAGGCTATGATAATGGGCTCCCTTCCTGTAAGGACAAGGATGGAAATCTGGTCACAGATACGCAGAGTGTGCTGCATATATGGAGAGAACACTTCCAAGCTATTACGCCAATTGTCGACGACGGTTTAGATTGCCCACCACCATGTCAAGTCGAGGTAAGAAGAGCAATATCGCGACTAAAAACCAATAAAGCAGCCGGTGCCGACGGACTTCCGGCAGAGCTCTTCAAGTCCGGTGGCAAGGAGCTGATAACGAGCATGCACCAGCTCCTACGCACGGTTTGGCTTAAAGAGTGCAGTCCCACGATTGGAATTTAAGCGTATTATGTCCTGTGCAGAAAAAAGGCGACCCAAGGTTGTGCTCTTACTACCGCGGGATCAACCTTTTACCCATCGCATATAAGGTCCTGTCAAGTGTGGTATGTGAAAGACTAAAGCCAGTGTTATCCAACCTGATCGGGCCTTATTAGTGTGGCTTTAGACCTGGTAAGTCAACAACCGACCAGATATTCACACTTCGGCTAATCCCGGAAAAGACCAAAGAGAAACAGATCGACACGTACCATCTTTTCGTCGACTATAAAGCTACTTTTGACAGCCCGATACGGCAGAAATTACTCGAAACCATGGCTGAGTTTGGTATTCCTGAGAAGCTGATACGTCTTTGCTGACTGACACGAAGCCTTTAGTGAAGATTGGCAAGAACCTTACGGAGCTATTCTGTACCAGACGAGGCCTAAAACAAGGCGACGGCCTATCGTGTGACCTCTTCAACGCAGTGATGGAGATGATAATGAAGATAACACTGCGGCCAATAGTAACACTTGATGCGAGAGAACGTTATAAGGAGAAGAGCAGACAGACGAAACACCTCTTCAAACAGTAAATCGTTTGTAGGTGGAGAATATAGAGCGAATATGTGGAAAAATACAAGAATAAAGGTGACGCCCGAAAATTCTACCAAAAAGTACATTGTACAGCTTTGCTATTAGTTTCCCCACCTGTAAAGTGAGGGATGGAAATCTGATCAAGGACTAGCAGGGTGTGCTGAAAATATGGAGGAAACATTCTTGTATACTGTTTGTTCATGCAGGCAGCACAAGTGACGAAATCACGTCAATCTTCGGCGACGAAGCAGCATTGTCCACCACTGAGAAAAAGTGAGGTCTGTACGTCTAGTAAAGGCTTCCGTTCGGATTCGTCGTTTAACTGTAGGTCCCATGTGTGAGTCTAAAAATAGAAGCGTGCTAATCCCTCATATGTGAAAACTCTTCTAATCTGATTCTTACGATGCACAGGGACAATAATTTAGTAAGTAATTAAGTTCAATGTGCCGCGCTTAAGAAAGGTGATCCAAGTATGTGCACTAACTATCGCGAAATCAGACTTTTGCTCATCACATACAAGGTAAAAGTTGGGTTCTTCGAAAGTCTAAAGTCCATCTAAGAGAATCTCATTAAATTGTTATCAGTGGTAACTCCACGACCCACTAGATATTTACCCACAAAATTTTGAACGATGCCATGGCTAAAATTGATATCTATGTGAGATGACACTGGCCGATACAAAATCTTCATTGAAGATAGGCATGAATCTGATGGAGCTACAGGCAGGTCGATAGCCTAACATGCGGACTATTTAACATCGCAATGGATATGTTCATGCGAAAAGCTGCAGTAAACACGACTAGTGCCATTTTAACCAAATGCTACATGCTGCTCGCATATGCCGATGATATAGATATCATTGGGCGAGTACTGCGAGATGTTACTGCGACCTTTTCAAGCATTGAGAAAAAGTCGGCAGAAGTGGGTCAGGGAATAAATGAGGACTAAATCAAATGGTAGATAAGATTTTATCTAGTTTGACACCGCTGTAAATGAAAACAACTACAATGTCAGCCTGGAAATCAAGAGACAAGTATTAATCGCAAGCTGCTGTTAATGTACGCTAAGCAAGCGTTTTAAAGACACAGGCCTCTCTCAACGAACAAAGATCTTACTCTGCCAGACATTGACCCTACCTGTCTTGCTCTATGTAACAGATTTCTGGGTAATGACACAGGCAGATGCATCTGTTTCGGGAAGTCTTTGAGAGTAAATTACTCCGAATTATATTTGGACCCATCATCGTTAACGTAGATTACCGTTGTCATATGAATCATGCGCTATATGAGCTGGGATATGTATCAAAATCGTGAAAAAGTCTTCGGCAATGACTTATTAGGCGGCGCAGGTGGAAGTGACCAAAATTTAATTGGATGGACCCGGTTAAAGAATTAATATCCAAACTTTGTGTGACAAAAGGGACACTAAAGACTGTAGCGCTTTGAGTTCTTTTTACGTGTAATACAAATAATACGGTGGAACAATTTCGGAGTTATTGTCATTGGGGGTGAGCACTTTCAAGTTAGGGTAAAGGTACTATGTCAGTATTATAAAACCACCAAAGGGTTTGGCGTTCTCATGCCAAACTTCATTTTAAGATCTTTTTTATTTTTGCCTTATCTTGATGTTTGTTTGCTTAGTGTTTCAACTTAAAAACCTCAAGAACCATTGATGATTTTTCATTTCTTTCTTCAGCACAATTGAAGTTAAGACTTAAAACAATAATATCTATTAATATATCTGTGTATAATATCTAGTTGGACAAATTTTATCGACTGAAACTTTAAAAAATTTACATTTATCGTCTTTTTCTATAAAACTTTCTCAATAACTCAAAATTTCTCGCTTCATGTGCATGCACAACGTATTAGTAATATAATTTTTTAGTGGTTTTTATATTAATCATACGTACATCGTTCCAATATTGAATGAAGCAGCCAAACTGATGACAATGACCCCTAAAATATTCCACAGTATTATTAAGAAATCCCTTCTGAAATATCGCTAACTACCAAATACCACTTACTCTCTACGCCGAATATTCGGTAGAGCTCTTACACACGATAAAAAAAATCACAGGCGGCTGCATTAAAAATGAGCTAAGCTGGCACATATTTCATGCTATTCTACACCTGACTGACTCTAAATAGTGGACCAGAATACATAAACACCTAAATACGATGCAATATGAAGGGATACACAAACGTACAGCCACACATGTGTTTTTTTTTTATTTATTTCTACATACCTGCATGGTGTCGGAAATTGTCATACGTTCACTGAGAATCTCATGCAAGTGTTGTGTGCCCATTGTATTCCGGAGAGTTGTTTGCGCCAGCAGCCGTGTGGAGTGATGGGCATTCTCCACATTGGCGATGGAGACTGTTGCATTTGAAACCCGATAATAGACGACGGCATCCACTGACACAGTAACGCTATCTTTTGTCAACACCTGCAAAGTACAAAAAACAAAAGAAACAAAGACACATATAAAATTTGGCACAGGTGAGAAAGAAATAGCAAGAATAAGGAAACGAAAAACGACAAAAATGTCATAAACAAATGCATATAGAAAAAAGTAAACCATTCAAATCAAACGAAGTTAGATGAGGGGGAGTTAGGCAAAAATATGACGATGACGTCTTGTTTTTAGACTATTGTCTTTTTTTTTGACGAGAGCAAAGACCAGTCAGTAAATGTCTCTAGATGAAGGCTTTGATGGTTGAGGTTGAGTTAAGAAAAACTTAAACTGTCCGTTTTGTTGCCAGGACAATAACGATAAAGCTCAGTAATTGTAACAAGCTTAGTAAATGATGTCTATGACAGGTTGAGGGGATAACACAAATAATGACACTTTTGTGATATTAGGATTACAATGTAAATTGCCGTAGAGAGAGAGAGAGGCTTAAGAAGGGCATTAAGATAAAATTGGATCTAAATAAATTGTGTCTTTATAAACTAAGTAAAACTAAGTACAAAATGCCAAATGTATGTTACTCAAAAGTCTTAAAAATTAAGCAGTCACTGTTTGAAGGGCCCTGATGAGCTTAATTTATGGATAAAATACAATTACAGAAACACTATGAGTCGTAAATCAAGTGAGGTGGTCAGAAGCAAAGGGTGCAAGTGACAAATAGACAAAAATTTAGATAAGTGCGACCTTGTGTTCCTTGACATCATCTCCGTCTTTCAGCATGAGATAAGATGAATTTTAATTACCAGTCATCATGTATAGCCGTTGGGGATGTAAAGTGAATCTTGCATCCCAAGCCGACTGACAACCTCCTTTGTGGTGGCACCTGGGCAACGGTGTTCGTGATATTTTTTTTATCATGACTAGCGGCTGATAGTGAGCGACGAACCCTGATGGTTGGGCTAGCCACCCGCCTTCAGGTTCTTTGCCGACAAAGAAAAAGTGACAAACGGAACCCCCCAAAAGCTGACGACCCCCGCAAACGAAATAAGTACCATTATTTAAGGATATGCACCTGGAAAGTCCGGACTCTCTATAGAGAAGGTGCCACTAATTGACTGACGGATGTCCTTAAAAAATATAAGGCTGATATCACCGCCATGTAGGAGATGAAATGGACAGGACAAGGATGCTCGCGACGTAAAAATTACGACATCTATTACAGCTGCCATGCCGAAAAGTACGAAATTGGATGTAGTGATCGAATTGCAGCAATCCGCATCAACACGAAATATCATCACGCTGATTTGTGCTCATGCCCCGACGGAAGATAAAGACGATAAGATTAAAGATGCATTTAACGACCGCCTAGAGGTAACATCCGACCGCTACCCTAGCCACGACATTAAAAATGTTCTGGGAGACTTTAATGCAAAAATAGAAAGGGAAGATGTTCTTGGTTCATCGATCGGTAAATTCAGACTACATACAACTGGTTTAGGCTGGTTAGCTTCGCAGCGGGAAGGAACATGGTAGTGAGTGGAACCAGATTCCAGCACAAAGATATCCACAAGGCAACTTGGCTATCCCCCGATCAAAACACCAAAAATCTAGTGCATCTAGTGTCATGGATGTGCGTGTGATCCGTGGTGCTAATATTGGCTCGGATCATTACCTGGTTGCAGCCAAGGTGCGCACAAGATTGAGCAGAGCGAAAAACGCACATAACCAAACACAAAGAAAGCTGGACATCGCGAAGCTGCAAACCCCAGAGATAGCTACTGCCTACTCCAACCGGCTCTCCCAACTTTTACGACACAACGCCTCTACTACTGACGTTCCCGATACACAGTGGCAGCATATTGCGCATTCCATGGCAACCGCCGCAACAACCGTGCTAGGATATGAAAAACGGAGCTCAGACGAATCCTGGTATGTCTGAGGAACAGGATACCGGTTATAGGGCTACGCTGCAGCCAATTGTAACCCGTGCTGTTAGGGAACTGCTCAAGGTGACAGTAAAACGGGCGAGACAACAATTTAAGCGAAAAAAAAACGTCAGATGAAGGAACGGGAGAACGAGGTTGTAGAGCGATACAAGGATAGAGGTGTGGTCCGAAAATTTTACCAGAAAGTCAAAGCAAAAGGCTACGGTAATGGGCTCCCCTCCTGTAAGGACAAGAATGGATATCTGGTTACAGGTACGCCGAGTGTGCTGCATATATGCAGAGAACACTTCCAGCAACTGTTGGTTCCAGAGGGCAGCGCTAGTGAGGCTATCACGCCAATTGTCGACGACGGCTTAGATTGCCCTCCACCAAGTCAAGCCGAGGTAAAAAGAGCAATATCGCGGCTGAAAGATAATACAGTTCGTGGCACGATATTCAACAAAAGCCACATGCTACTCACGTACGCTGATGACGTAGATATCATCTGTCGAAAACTGCGGAATGTGACTGCTGCCTTCTCAGGTATACAGAAGGAATCAGCGGAAATGACCCGAATGGTGAACGAGGACAAAACGAAGTTATTAGTTTCAACGAACAAAGAATCTACTTGTTTGGGAAACTGCATGGACGACGACAGCTGTAATTTCGAGGTGGTAGATAATTGTATCTATCTAGGCTCCGCCACCAACAAAACAAATAATGTCAGCCTCGAAATCCGGAGAAGAATCCTGCTTGCTAATAATTGCTACTACGGACGAAGCAAGCGATTCAATGACAGAGCCCTCTCTCGACGAACAAAAATCCAGCTATAGCAGATACTGGTTCTACCTGTCTTAATGTACGTTTCAGAATCATGGGTTATGACACAAGCGGATGAATCAGTTCTGGCTATATTCGAGAGAAAAATACTCCGTAAAATATATGGGCCCATCATCGTTAACGGAGAGTATCGGCGTCGTATGAATCTTGAGCTGTACACCGACATTGATGTGGTCAAACGTATTAAGGTGCAGCGATGTCGTTGGCTAGGTCATGTTGTACGCATGGACGATAATGCTCCAGCTCGAAAAGTCTTCGACAATGAACTCGATGGACGGCGCAGAAGAGGGCGACCAAGACTCCTTTGAAAAGACCATGTTACTGAGAACCTTACAGAACTTTGTGTGACTGGAGAAAAAGCGCAGAAGATCGAGGCGCTTATATATTTTTCCACGTGCTGTATATAATCCAGTGGGATTGCAAAGAAATGACATCTAAGTAAGTTAGTAAGTATCTTACAATCTTATAGTTAAAAGTACCAATTAGACGAGACGAGACGATATATAGCCGTAACACAGTTCAAGTAATACCTGCATTTGCACTAGAATTTGAAACGTTAAAGGTGAATATCTTACAATTGCAATCCTTGCACTCCTTTGTCCTTTGACCCCTCAAATATCTTCACGTGATTCCTAATATTGTATGTTGCCCTAACACCACTTCTAACTTTGCCACTTTGCTTTTATTCATACAGGTACAAAGTAACTGCCTCTCAGGATTTGTCAGTCATTAGGGATCCTTTAAAATATCAATTAAGCACCAGAAGTTTGCAATCAATTCAAAATTACCCCCCATTTAACGTAATTACATTATCAATTTATCCATATGGCTTCTATGCATTCCATTCCTACCTTCATGCATTGTTCTTACCTCTTGTGGTGGCACATCATAGGTTCGAGTACGTAAATCCACACGGGCATATGAGTCTATGCAGGGCAATATAAAGAAGATACCTGAAATATGGAACAAAAATGAAATTGATAAAATTCGATTGGCCCAGCATTGAGCACTTAAACACTCATCAAATCTTAATAACTCAATACAAGCAGAAAACTCGATGGATGATGGTGCAATGTAGGATAATCAGTAAAATTGGCTAAAGCAACTGGTAAATGGGAAGGGGGTAAATAGTATACAAACCTGGTCCTTTGGCTCCGCCTTGCATTAAACGACCCAAACGAAATATAACGGCACGTTCATATTCCTGGACCACCTGGGAATTGTGGTGTATCAAACCGTAACAGAAAGAAAAAAAAACAGATGGAAAATTATTAGTATTTACACAGTCAAAGCAAATAAATATATGGTATCTCTCTCTCTATATGCATAGCATACACAACAAACACGCACACATACACGCGTTTATTGAACACCAGCACGTGTGTATGCTTGTTATATTTGTAAAGGATAAAATAATAATCCTTGGAGAAAATACAACAGAAATGAAATTTTCACATGAACACACAGACACACACTCGTACCTACCTTAAAACATACAAACAAACTGAAGGGCAGTGTCAAGATGACCAACACAACTGAAAGGCATATCAGGAGTTTACCACAAGTTGATGCCTTATTGTTCATGTCTTCATTTACTGGCAGCAGCAACAGCAACAACAGCAGTAGTAGTAGCAGCAGCAGCAGAGTACATCAAAAGGATGGCAAAAGCACAAAAAGGATAAAGGAAAAGAAAAGAAAAGTATTATGTAAACGAAGGGAAACAGCAACAACGACAACAACAGTAATAATAATAATAATCATAATAGCTAGTATAGGAATAGGAATAATAACAATATGAATACGATACTAACAATCAACATAAGAACCTCTTATACGTATTAGGTTATATTGTATATAAAAAATTGGAATGATTATGTGTATTGACCATCAGACATTGTGGAATTGATGAAGGATTACGCTATAACAAAATATGTATTACTTTATAAGAAAAGTTATTTTTGTTTTTAATTATGTAATTGTCCCTTTCTGTCTTTCTTCTCTTCATCTACTACTTAAATTTTTAATTAATGGGCCCGGCAATAGTGATAAAGGGTGGTTAAATTGTAAGGGCCAATGTTGAATGTGAACCACACCTAAAGGTCAAGTTCTATTCTGCATTTCATTTAAAATTTCTCAATTTCAGACTAACCCAATTTGAACCATGGAAAGATACACAATCGACCTACGCGTTATAGGTTTTCAGGCTTATTATGAAAATGGGTGTTCGAATCATAATGCACATCGTGCACTTCGTGATTTTTCGGACAATTAAATCCCCCAAATGTCCGTACAATCGGAAAAATCGTGCAAAAATTTGAACAAACCGGGTCTGTAGGAGATGTAAAAACACCAGTGCATGCGCGTACAGTTCGTAGTGCCGAAAATATTGCTGCTGTTCGCGATAGTGTGGCTGAAGAGCCGTCCACCTCAATTCGATGTCGTGCCCAACAATTGCACCTCTCACGCTTCTCGTTGATAAACATTATACATAAAGACTTGCATTTACACGCTTACAAGGTGCAATTGACACAAGAACTAAAGCCTCTTGACCATTCGTTGAAACAAATTACTTGGTATTGTCCTCATTTATCACCAGACCCACTTCCGCCGACTGCTTTGCTATGCTCGAAAAAGCCGCAGTAACATCCTGCAATCCACGGCCAATGATAGTGAAAGGACATCAGCGATGCCATATTGGAAAAACGACAAAGATTTGACGTGACTACGTCATACATAATAAAGGAGGTATCTGTGGCTTTTATTAAAGATGATACTAGTCGTGTTTACTGCAGCTTTCCGCATGATTATCTTCATTATGATGTTAAAGAGATCGCATGACAGACTATCACCTAGTCTAAAGCCTCTCTTGGTAAAATATGGCTCTGTCAGATTTTTGCAAATTTTCATTGAAGACTTCGTGTCAGTCAGTGTCATTCCGTAAAGTCATAACAGATTCGCAGGATTACCAAACTCAGCCATATCATCCAATATTTTTTGTCGTATCGGACTGTCGGATGCAGCTTTGTAATCGATAAACAGATGGTAAGTTTCGATCTGCATTTCTTGGGTGTTTTCAGGAATTGCCGTAGTGTAATTATATGGTCTGTCGTGAATTTATCACACTGATAAAGTCCAATCATGTTCGCTAGGACGCGCTTCAGTCTTTCACACAACACACTAGACCTGTCTTATTATGCGATGGGTAAAAGTCTAATCCCGCGGTAGTTGGATTACTATACTTGGATCACCCTTCTTAAGAACAGGATATAAAACACTCAGATTCCAATCATCGGACATGCTTTCCTGTAACCAAATAGTGTTTATGAGCTGGTGCATGCATGTTGTCTGTTCATCACCGCCGACCTTGAAAAGCTCTGCCGGCAGTCCATCGGCTTCCGCAGCTTTATTGTTTTAAAGCCGTGCATTGCCATGCTGATCTCCTTTTGGCTCGGTGATCCGACGACGGAGTAAATTGTACACCATTGTCGTCGTCACTTACACTGCCTTCGGGAACTAGCAGAGTACGAAAGTGTTCTCTCCACATTTGCAATACACTCTATGGATGCGTGACCAGTTATTTTCTCTGTCCTTACAGGGGATGTTCCAATTCTATTGCTTTTAACCATTTGGTATAACTTTCGGTCTTCACCTCTATCTCTGTAATTTGCGATAACCTGGTTCTCCCTTGGGACCGGCCGTGGCATAGTGGTTAGCACACGCGACTACCATGCGGGAGATCGCAGGTTCAAACCTGGCTCCAGTCATCTTAAAAAAAAATTGTTATTTCATTGTCGGCTCCCCTTGAATGTTGTTGAGAGCAACTTGGCAGTATTAAGTGTCGAGTCAATCGGCGTGTCTAGTAAGAGCTTCTCAAACAGTGACGTTCGCATTCGTCGATAAACAAGTAGGTGCCGTTTGTTGTGAATCTAAAAATAGAAAGCGTGTTAATTCACAACAACGCCAGAAGCTATCCCATACCTCATTCATGGGGTGCAAAGGGAAATTAAGTTAAGTTAAGTTCTCCCTTTTTTTCCCTAGACGCTTTTTCCGCCTAAAGAGTCGTTTCATCTCCCCCTCTTCTCATTTTAACACTCCGATACTGCACTCGTTGACACGGGCTGCAGTTTTTCCCCATATGCAGCATCCTTTTCCTCAGACATTTCGCGATATTCCTCATCGTACCAGGGCTTGTATGAGGGTGGTTTTCCAAAACCCAGCGCGGTCGTTGCGGCAGTGGTCATAGAATTCACAATGCGCTGCCACTGGGTGTCGGAAACGTTAGAAGTAGGGAAAGTAGTTTAGAGATTTGGTTGAAGTTGGCATTGGCTATCTCGGCTGTATGCACCTTTGTAATGTCAAGTTTCCTATGCGTTTCCTATATGATCAATCTGGTTTTTTGTCTTGTGATCAGGGGATATCCCTATTGCATTGATGATATCTTTATGCGGGAATCTGGTTCCACTCACTACCATGTGATCTTGCTAAGAAGTCTAAGTATGTTATCGGAAGTGTTGTTGCGTAGACTGACTTTTCCGATTGCTGAATCAAGTGTAGCTTCACTTCCTTTTTTAGCATTAAAATCTAACAAGTCATGGTCATTACAGCGGTTATTTATTTCCTTCAGGCGCTCATAGAATGCATCTTTAATGTCCTGGTCTTTGTCTTCCGTTAGGGCGTGTACACAAATCAGCGTGATTAAAAACATTTCGCCTTAATGCGAATAGTGGCTATTCGACCACTTCAGAGTTAAACCGCGAGACCAGATGTCGAAGTCTCTTACGTGATATGAACCCACATCCAAATTCTTTATAGAAGCTTTCGTCGTTTCCATTCCTTTCTTGTCTATCGCATGATATATATAGCGATAATGCCAGTCTTATATTTGGCCATTACATCCGCCAATTAGATAGAGGCACTATTTTTAGAGATAGTTCGGGCATTCCAAATACATATGCTTAAATAATGGTCCTTATAACGTTTGTGGAATCGTCAAAGTTTGCGGCGGTCGTTGTCCTTTATTAGTGGCTTATTTGGTCACCGCGCCCATTCCAAATTTTCTGGGGCCGTCAATGACACGGAAAAAGACCTGTTGTATTGAGCTTCAGTAACTTCTGTTATCTATTTACTAAAACACATCGCATCGGTCGTATCATACCAATAAGGTTGCTCAAAAATGCGTCATTTTACAGTTACTATCATTGAACCAATGTACAGTGGCATTCCCGGGGGGGTTAAACGTGATCTATCGGATGTCGGAAACCTCCAATTTGTTTCAACATGTTCTAATTACCCAAAATCAGAAAAATTAAAAGGAAAAACTCAAAGATGAAGATTAAGTGACTCTATGTCTCTCTTTCGTAAAAAAAATTCCCCATCTATCGTATTCCCAATACACTCCCTCCACTAAGATTATCTGATTGTTTCCAAGTATAAAACGAACAGAAAATTCAAATTAGAAAAATCCCCATCCCAAACCGTTCTTATTTATATATTTTTCGGTAATTTTTTTATATGTGGACAAAGATGAGTAGCAGAAGTTGTTTTGAAGCCTGGGGGATTAGGGAGAAACAATGAAATTAAATTTCTTAAAGTGTTTAATAGTGAAAAAATAATTATTCGGCTGCTCCATTTACTTTATAGCGATAACTTTTGTATTTAACTAATTTATCAAACAACTCATGAAATTATTTATAGATTTAAACTAGTGTCAGGCATCCCATAACCTCACGAGGCCAGTAATAATCTTTTTTTGCACACAGACACTATTAGAAATTCACTCGTACTCTAAAGTTTTGTTTGATTCAAAGTAGTCCGTCATTAAGCATGAGTGTTATGAAAGCAATAAAATACACGCTTGTTTCGCATTCAACACAAAAACAGACACAAGTACAAACAGACAAACAATGTTCAAAGAATGTTTGGAGAGCACAACATTTTCACCGCACACAAGCACACTGTATGGTTACGTGCTTGCGTTCGGATATGCCAGTCACTGATTTATACCTATTATACTAGCAATTAGATGATTTCTTCCATTTGTTTATGACAATAATATAATATAACATTCAATCCACTGTACACTGTAATACAAATCAACCTTAATTGATCAATTAGCTGGACTTTTTCTTCCGCTAGATAAATCATTGCCATAATGCAATAAAAGTTTACACATTCATATTGCTTTATTATTTTTTTGTTTTCTGTTACGTAAAATACGAACGAAGACAAAATTTTACATCAAGAAAATGTAACAGATATTACATGATGCTGATGTTTATTTTTGTTACAAGTCAAATAGCAAAACCGACATTTGCTGTTATGGATGTTCATAAATCACAACACTTTGTGTTTGCATCACCATGTGGCGGTGACACTTGGCTGACAGTGTAATTCCAAACAAAACAATTTTCAAGTTTAAATGGTTTCAGATGTGCTCTTCAGCAGCTGAGACACTTAGGCGATATGAGATGACACTCAGCCGTACTAACACTAATCGTTGTATAGGCAAAAGTTGCCTCTATGATATATGGGAAAAGTGTGGGCAGACTGGGTGGAGGGCGGATTGAGGGGGATAATGGACAATTAAGGCAAATAAATGAAAAAAATAAAGTTTAACTTGATGGAAATTAAGGAAAGGGAAGAAGGAGCGGAAATAGATAAGATTAGATTACATGTTTGTAACTTGCTCTCTGTTGAGGTTATAATCGAGCATGTAATAAGAACATCAAGAGTAGCAGCTCAAATAAATTCAAGGTACTAATTCAGGAGAAGTGGTGGTTTCTGAATACAGAATTTCTAGTATTATATAATATTGCTGATCTTTATGCGAATACTCACTATATCAATATTTGTAAACAAGTTTTATATATAGATCGTTTTTGTTACTCATCAAATACTTTTATATACCACTTAAAGTAGAGATCCAACATAACTAAACTGTATACTTGTGTTTTTCCTTTTTGTGGTAAATTGTTCGCTTAAATGGACATAGAAAATTTAAAAGGGTATGACCCTTTCCCAGCATTTTATACTTTTCCATGATAGTTTTAGTATTAAATCGAGTGTATCAATTGAAAGATGACATTTTGGAGAATAGAACTTTTTATCCTTTGGTATCTTTAAAAAATGTCACACAGTACTTTTAGGGCTAAAAAGGGATCAATTTCGTACCAGCACTCATATAAAACGGCTAAAAGTAGAATCGCGAAAATCTATATAGGCTTCCTTCCTATAGAATGAGAGAGCTGCATGAAGGGATTTTTTGAAATTTGTACTTTTAGGACGAAAAAAGATCAAGAAAGGGATAAAACTGGTACCATAACCAGGACGGCTAAAGCTATAATCAGGAAAATTTATATAAGCATACCAACATAGAGCTGGATTTTTAAAATTCGTACTTTTAAAGCTAAAAAGGGATAAAACTTAGACCAACCGGCTAAAGTTTCAATCGCGAAAATCTGTATGGGATTGCTTAGTATGGAATTAATGAGCTAGATAAAGGGATTTTCCAAAATTCGTACTTTTCGAACCAAAAAAGATTCAAAAAGGGATAAAACTGGTACCATTAACCGGACGAAATACAGATTCGTATTTTTAGGGTGAAAAAAGGACCAAAATGTAAATTAATATGTATTTCATAGAGCAGTTGAGCGCTATTAAGGGATTTTTCCAGTTTCGAACTTTTAGGGAATAATAAGCCGAAAAAGGAATAAAACTGCTGCAATCACTTAGACCAAACTGCACAACGTAGAATCACGAAAATTAGGTGTTATTCTTATTTTATTGGGTTGTTGTGCGATTTGAACGGATTTTTCGAAATACGTACTTTTAGGGTCACAAGGCCAAGAAAGAGATAAAATTGGTACCCAAACCAAATGGCTAAAGATAGAAACGTTGATATTGAATTATTAAATTAAATATTTGTGTAGCGAAAATAAATACAACATTACAACAATTTAATAAAACAGTGCACAATATCTTTATCAATAATTTTGCAGGCAGGACGAAGTTTGACGGGTTAGCTAGCATAAAATAATCGGATAGTGCTAAATAAAGCAAGCAAGATCTGCGGTATATCAATTCAAACTTTAATTTACTGAATTTGACCAACCCATGTATTGATGCCCTTTACAACATGCACGCACGGACCGAGGCGTATGTTTAGTTTGTCCTTCCATTTGCAACGCCCTTAAGAAGGCGTGGTAGGTAGGTATGACTAAACATATGTATTAGGATGACATCGAAAATTCAACTTTAAATTTTCGGTAATGTTCAATCGAATTATTGTGTCAGTTGTTATAAAATAGCTATGGTCAACATTTGAGGAAAATCAGACAACCTTTAGCCGTGCCCAAAGAGGTCAAAGGTCAAATCTATGTACGGATAGGGTGCTTTAATTTTTTATATATCAAGTGGGCATGGCACTGACCATTGGACCCTATTGTTGAAACCATTTTTTCTCCAACAGCCTTGAAATTTTTTGTGAATGCATTTGGCAGCAAAGTTCGTGATCTAACTAAATATGGGCGAGGTCGGATCAGTCGGCGTGGTATAAAAGTAGAAACTTTAAACGGCTGTATCTCATGAACTATAAGATCTATAAATCTGATATGTGGTATGTGTTGTTGGTACAGTATGAATTACAGCCAGGGTAAAAGTGGGCTGCGCTACGCCCCATTTAAATGAATAATAGTTTTAACAACCATAATAATAGTTTGATAGTCCTGAAAATTTCACAGTACAATAGATATATAACTAGGCTATTTGGAGTAAAGTTGGCAAAAAGGCAGAGGCTCTGCCCACACACTTCACTTCTTGACTAATACTATAGGGAGCGATTCTATATACATTTTCGTAACTCTACCTTTAGGTATTTGATCTGGGTGATATCATCAGTTTTATCCCTTTTTCGGAATTTTTACAACTTAAAAACGAATTTTAAAAATTACTTCACATCGTACAGCTAAAATATTCACCTCAATTTTTGAGACTATACCTTTATCCGTTTATTATAATAATTATTATTATAATTATCAGTTTTTCCCCTTTTCAGTAATTTTTATCCTTTTTTAAATTTTTTTACACAGAAACATCGGATTTAAAAAAAATACTTCAATCCAATTTGATAGTAAGCATCTCCATAAAATATTTTCGCGATTACACCATTTGCCGATTGGTTTGGGTCATGGTATAACTTTAATCCTTAGATGATAATGTTTACCTCATAAAAGTACGAGTTTCCAAAAATTCGTTCTTAGCTGACGTTTACTCGAAAGAGGGAATAACCTTCCCAAAAGTCATCATCCTATCTACAGAGAGTACTACAATCGTTCTATTAATATGACCGACGTAACAATTGTTTCAAAAGGGGCGTGGCACTGCCCATTTCCCAGCGAACCGTAATCCCCCATGTACCATTTGCATATGTAGCAAATCTCAACTTTATGCCTTTAATGGTTCGCGAAATACGAACTATTAAAATTTTGGTTTGTGTGGGCGGTGCCACGCCCCTTTGTCTGAGTATGTTTTCATGATAGAGACCCTACGGATAGTACTACGCTATGAAAATTTCATTGCAATCGGTTCATTTATTTCGCCCCGATAACGATTTTTTCAAAAGGGGCGTGGCATTGCCTCTTTTCCAGCAAAACGTAATCCCCCTTGTACCAGTAACATATGTATCAATTCTCATCTTCATACCTCTAATGTCTCTTGAGATATGACCGATTGAAATTTCGGTTTGTGTGGGCGGTGCCACGCCCCTTTGTCTAATTATGTTTTTATGTAGCCTATGATGGAGGCCCTATGGACAGTATCACACATAGAAAATTCAATTGCAATCGGTCCACTTATTTAGCCAGTATTACTTTTTTAAAAAAAGGGATGTGGCACCGCCCTCTTTCCACAAACAAAGTATTTTTTCTTATACGACCAAATCTCAACTTCGTACCTACAATGGTTTAAAACATCTAGCCATTTTAAAATTCCATTTGTATGGGGCAGTGCTACGCCCATTTTACCCACTGCAGTCCAAACATCAAAAATCCCTTCTTAGTGCGCGCCCACTTCATAAAAGAAACCTACATTCTGAATTTCATGGTTCTACCTTAAGCCATTTGGGCTGGAGAGTGATCAGTCAGTCACCCAAGCCTTTAATATAAATATATATAAATGATCAGCGTCGATAAGCATGAGCCGATTTAAAAACGCCTAAGCGTCCGTCTGTCCCCGCGAAATTTAGTATGCAAGCCTATATTCTCTATGCTGAAGTTAAGTTCTATGTTTAGCCGGCTCGGGCAAAAACTGCTCGAACCTCACATACAAACTCCTCCTTTATGGGGGTGTCCGTCCGTTTGTCCCCTCGATTACAGCCGTAGTTTTTGAGCTATTCAACTGAAAATTTGATATGCAAGCTTTTAAAAGAAGCAAAATAGGACTAAAACTACTCCCACTTCCCATACAAACTCCTTTTTGGGGGTGTTCGTATGTCTGTCTCCGCGCATACAGTGATAGAGCCGTCGATATGAAATTAAGTATGCTAACTTCAATCCACAAAGTTTATGTTAAGTTCTAAGATGAGCAAGATCGGACAAAAATTACACTCACTTATAATCAACTTAATTTTAATGTTTGACATTTTAATAATAATAAAAGGCAACTGACAACAAATTGATATGATCAGCTAAAGGTAACGTCCACCTCTCATACAAATTCCTTTTTTTCAGCGGTACAAAATTTAATAAAATATAGTTAGGTTCGGCTTAGCCGAAGGTAAATTACTTACTAGTTTTCCTTAATCGCTGCAATAAATTTTTATAATACTCGCAGTGCTATTTATTTCTTTTAAAGAATAATCAACGGAAATTATCTCAAAAACAGGCCAGCTGATGAAACTGTCTTCGTCTTTTTTTGGCTACGATTCTCTCATTCCAGTATACTGTTTTGACTGCTCACGGCGCTGTATTTATTCTATTATGAACAAACGCGGCACCCATCTTGCGCACAGCTTTCTTATCTCTAAATTTTCGGTCAGTATGCGATGCATATCACTTTTTGCAATACCTATCATTTCAGCACTTTTATCACCCAATAAAATTTGTGGATTTTCTATCTGTTCCTATCGTAAACACCTCAAATGATCCTCTTGGCAGCACGTATCGTCTCGTTTAAAATTTGCCTCCCAATATTTGTAAGTCGTAAACGAATGAGAAGACTCCTGCAGTGATGAATCTAGATAGGCTTTAGTATTGATTGAACTGAGACCGTTAAAGTAATGAGTTTCATAACAGTGACCAATTTTTTTTCTATATTGACAAAAAACACATAGAACCTTTATTATTTATGGCTCAAAAAAAATTCTTAGCAACGTGGCTCATAGAAACTTAAAACATAGGTTTTATAAAGTCGCCACAAAGTAATAGATTTCATACTATTGCCGCCATCTGTACATCATTTTGTTTAATTTTTAAACCGCTCTCTTGTCTTGGCAAACGTTTTCGCTTATTAGTGATTGTCCTACTTGGTTAGCAAATAATTTAATTACAATTCCCATTGTAATACAATCTACATCAGCACACATCTTAATGCATATCATACACACACACACATGACCACCTTAGTCTCCAACACAATCAATTACAAACGCATAACACAACGAGCCTCTTAGGACCAATTGTTGTAATAATTCAAATGCCATTTCACAAAACTAACCAGTATCCGGGGTCCTGGGCACCAATACACACACTCAAGCATATGCACGCAAAGGCAGCTAAACAGCGAGAGAGAGAGAGAGAGAGATAGATGGAGAGAGCGAAACAAGTGGTGATATCGAGAGAATCATATCTCTCTCCTTGTTTTTGCCTCACCTTCATAAACAGATACAATATGGTGGTCTAGTATGATGCAACAAGTTATACTAATTTCTCGTAGAATTTTTTTATCGCCTTTTTTGTTGCTGTTGCATTTTCAAAAACACTTGACGCAGAGGGGTACATAAATATAGCTGTTAACAATTCTATGTACTGGGGACAAAGTGCGTATGTGTGTCTATTTTAGAGTGTTGGCATGTTTACAAATTGCAGGCTTAGTGGTAAAAAGGTGCTAACTCCGTTATGTAAAAAATAAATAACCTATGTTTGAAGTCAAAATATACTTACTACATATTTTCCTTTTATATGCCATGAATATTATAAGACTAATATTACAATATTAACTTAATTTAATACACATATCTGAATTAGAATTGGCTCACAGTTGTAAAAGCTGTACATATGCCACATTTTAACGTACTTTGGGAAAGTCGATAATAAAATCGATAATAATATGTTTGGCTTGCTTTCTTAAAGGGTTGATCTTATGTGCTCTGTAAATAATTCGTTAACCCAAGTATCTCTTAAGCCGGGTCAAACAACTACGTTCTATGGTGTCGAATGTTATCTCTATATAAGACCATCCGCTCGCTGATGGAGTACTATCTGTACACCAAATGTCATCGCTATAGGATAAACAAATTTTCGCTACTTATTAACTACCTACTAATCGAAAATAAGAATTTTGTCTAGAAATTTAAACGTGCATTGCTGAGAACTTCCCGTATACCTACCACATTATATCTTTTTAGAGCTAAAATAAAGATTTACAATTAAAATTTTGTTTGCAAATTTGTAATTGTAGTACCGAATGCTATCTGTGTATCAAATTTTATATTTTAAGGGCTAAACTACTGTTTGCACACTTTGCCCACTGACCAAATTAAAATTGTCGTCTGGAATTTGGTAATTGTAGTGCCGAATACTATCTGTATGTGACGAGTATTATCTATTTATTAGGCTGCAGGAGGCGCATACTGACTAAAAACAAAAACTGTCGACAATTTGAACCTGAAATGCCGAGTACTATCTTTGTAATAAATTTATTTTGTTTATGCCTAAAATACAGTTCCAAATGTCCCATTTGCCCACTGCTAGAAATTAAAATTTCCTTTCATTTTGGCATTAAATTGTATATCACTCGCCCTAAATAAAAGTTTTGCCAAGCCCACTCCACCCATTGGGTCCAAAATTAAAATTTCGTCTGCATAATCATGTTCATGTTGCCGAGCACTATCTGTGTATCAAGTTTTATATCCCTAGCACTAAAAATATGTTTTGTCACACCCACTCCACCCATTGGGTCCAAAATTAAAACTTCGTCTGCATAATCATGTTCATGTTGCCGAGCACTATCTGTGTATCAAGTTTTATATCCCTAGCACTAAAAATATGTTTTGTCACGCCCACTCCACCCATTGGGTCCAAAATTTAAATTTCATCTGCATAGTTATATTTCTGCTGCTGAGTACTATCTGTGCATCAAATTTTATCTCCCTAGCTCAAAAAAAGTTTTGCCACGCCCACTACGCCTACTGGGTCAAAAATTTAAATTTCATCTGCATATTTATATTTCTGCTGCTGAGTACTATCTGTGCATCAAATTGTATCTCTCTAGCTCTAAAAAATAGTTTTGCCACGCCCACTCCGCCCGTAGGGTCAAAATGTTTTCATATAGTACACTAACTGTCTTCCAAATTTCATTGAAATCTGTTTCGCCGTTTAGCCGTGATTGAGCAACAAACAAACAAATAGACAGACATTCACATTTATAATATTAATAGGATAGGATGAGAATTTTATTGCAATCGGTCAATTTTATTTCGTCCATAAAACGATATTTACATAAGGGGCATGGCACCGCCCATTTCTCAGCGAGACGTTATCCCCCTTGTATCATTAACATATGTAGCGAATCTCATCTTTATACCTCTAATGGCTCGTAACATATGACCGATGGAAATTTTGGTATATGTGGGCGGTGCCACGCCCCATTGTCTAACTAGGTTTTCATGTAACTTATGATAGAGGCCCTATGAACAGTATCACACAAAGAAAAGATAATTACAATTGGCCCTTTTATTTGGTCCATATAACGTTTTTTTTAAATTGGGGCGTGGCATCGCCTACTTTCCACAAAGTATTTTTTTTGATACGACCGGTGCGTATATACCTATAATGGACTTCGTACCTATAATGGTTTAAAAGATACAGCTATTTTAAAATTCGAGCTATATGGGGCGGTGCCACGCCCATTTAACCACCTTGCAGTCCTCATTTCCAAAAAAATTCACCCCTAAGTCATAAAAGGAACCTACAATTCAAACTTCAAGGTTCTAGCTGTAGCCGTTTCGACTGGGGAGTGATCAGTCAGTTACCCAAAGCCTTTTATATATTAACACTTCGGTGAGTTGAAACGTGTTAAGTCACTAAATGACAAAAACCACTCCCATTACTCGTCCATGGAATGCATAATTAATATAAAAACTTACTTAATTTCCCTTTGCACCACATGAATGAGGTATGGGATAGCTTCTCGCGTTGTTGTGAATTAACACGCTTTCTATTTTTAGATTCACAACTAACGGCACCTACTTGTTTATCGACGAATGCGAACGTCACTGTTTGAGAAGCTCTTACTAGACACGACGATTGAATCGACACTTAATACTGCGAAGTTGCTGTCAACAACATTCGAGGGGAGCCGACAATGAAAGAAAATTTTATTTATTTTTTTTTTCTTTTAAGATGACTGGAGCGAGGTTTGAACCTGCGATCTCCCGCATGGATGTCGCGTGTTCTAACACTTAATATAGTTTTGTTATATATAACAAGCTGTGAGATCTATAGTGCTAAGTCGCCTTTTATTTTTATAACTAATTTTTGATTCGAATGCAGCAAATCACTTGTTGCAAATGTATTCAGCAATATCCACTTAAGAAAGTTTATCTCTCACTCTTTCAAATATAAGTTGATGTTTAAATATTCTTGATCATTCTTAGACTTTTCTTGTGAAATTGAAAAACGGTGACTTATCTTCTTTTTACTCTCAGCCAGCGATAATGACTATGACGCGTTTGTATGAAGAATATAACTATTAGTACATAATGTGGGCATATATTGTTAAACACGTGCAGCCACCATAGCACAGACGTTGGCAAGGCACAGTAGTTAGTAAAGCTTATATTAAAAAGATGTTTAATATCCTTTTTGCGACAAAGTCAAATAAATTAAATGATATCCTTAAAATATTAAATATTTAGGTTTTTGCCGCTTGAAAAGATATAGTTAAACTACACTTTTTTTGCCTACACTAGCAAAACAACAGCGGAGTATACTATGAAGAGTCGGTACTCCAACGAAAGCTCTTACCATGCCTAACGCAAAACCTTACTTATTTTCATTTCCTTTAATACTATTAGTACTTTATATAATATTTGCGTTTCCTTAAATAAAACTAACTTTTCATTTAAAAAGTTCTCTGACACACCACTGTTATGCATTTAGAATGTTTGTGCCACAACACAGGCACACTCTGAGCTTGATGGCCCAATAAGTTCGTAAAAGCATACCAACATTCATATACAAGTGGTTGCACTCACACACACACACACACGCACACATTTCAAAATAACACCCATACGCCACCGCCACTGTCGACACTCTCACCTCATACACACATTGTTGACTACTTTTGGTTACTTAAAGTCACATTCAAACAATGGCATTATCGACAAAGGAAGATACTCCTTCACCCACAATCACACACATACCAGCACTCACACCCTCCCTTGAAAGACCTTTCATTTGGTGGTTTGTACATATGTGCCTACCCCACCAGTGGTTAAAGCATTCTTTTGCCGCATCCTTACACATACAAACACATATAGACATAGCTATGTATATTTGTTGGCAGACATTTTTGTATGTTCGTATTCTTACGATAGTGTTTGTACGTATACGTGACGCGCTTTCATCACATTTCATCAGCTGCAGCATTGTATGCATACACATGCCTTTGCGTGAATGGGTTTGTACACACTCACCCACACACACACGAGCACAAGCACGAATTATAGGTCAACACATTAAAAGATGTTATTTGTGCTAACAAAATACAGAGTGTCCCACATGCATGAGAACGAAAATTTTGTTTGAACGTTAAACAATGTTCAATGTTTGTTGATGAGTGCAAGGGGGTGTGCGTGTGTGTGTGTGTGTGTGTACAGATTTAAATGAAGATAATTACGAAATTGGTATGACAGTATTTAATAAGGGTGATAAATTTGCACAATGCTATATGTAGACTAGGATGCAGTATGAAAAAACGATATGTGTTGGATCAAATTTGTACCATTAGTGCAACATTTGATATGTCCTTTTTTGAAATATTTTTGGGCATTTACAACAAGTTGTCAAAGTATTAAATGTCTGAAATAATTGCAAGTCTATTAAATCGCTATAAAGTACTGATATGTTCTTACGTCTTAATGAGAATTCAAAACATTGAATGGACCTTTTGTAGAATTATGAAAATTGCATAAAACAACTTTTGCCAAAATGGTATGGAAATTAAGGTCCGTCCATTTAACGATGTATGGGAAGTATAATAAGTTTGTTACTGCATTTGTGACAACTATAAAAACTCATTTAGGATCCGATGAAGTATTCACACAGTTAGGTCCACTCAGTTAAAATAATTACGAGGGTGGTAACAAACTTAGTCGAACTTACAAAAAAAAAACACAGTAAATTTGTGAAATTTTTTTTTATATCTCAACATATTCTCCTTTCATCTTGTTATAGTATTCCTAGCTATATTCAATAGCTTCGTTAGCCTGTGAATATTAAAAACTGTCCAGCTCCTTATAAAAGTCTTCCACGAACTATATTGAACCGTGTATTTTTGTGGATGTAAATGGTAGTTTGAGAATCTCTTTGGGTTGCTCATTATCTCAAATTCGGCAATTTTGTTTATACACATATCCATTCAATCCGAATATTGTGACATACAACGCGGAGCAAACCCAACCAACTAGTGCCAACCATATAGTGCCTCAAAAATACCAAAAAATTCTAATTCTTTTCACACATTTTTGCTCAATAACTGAATTACAAACCCAAAAAGTTCAATTTATTGCAACAAAAAGTATTGTACTAACTAGTACAATTAATTGTACCAAAAAGTAATTTAATTATACCGAAAAATAACAGTACAATTTATGGTAACAACAAGTACGGGTTATGGTACCGAAAACTTCAGTTCATGGTACCAAAAAGTACATTCCAACAAAATGTGCAATTTATGGTACCAAAAAGTACAATTTATGGTACCAAAAAGTTCAACTTATGGTACGAAAAAGTACAATTTATTGTGCCAAAATGTACAATATATGATACTTAAAAATACAATTTATTTGTAACAAAAAGTACAGGTTATGGTACCAAAAATCTAATTTATGGTACCAAAAAGTACATTCCAACAAAATGTGAAATTTGTTGCACCAAAAAGTGCAATATATGGTAGGAAACAGTACAATTTATTGTGCCAAAATGTACAATTTAGGATGCTAACCTTGATACCTATTTAATAAAAAAAAAACAAAAAACAAAAAACCAATTGTGCTTTTGTTGTTGGCTCCCCTCGAATGTTGTTGACACCAACTTCGCAGTATAAGCGTCGAGTCAATCGGCGTGCCTAGTAAGAGCTTCTCAAACAATGAAGTTCGCATTCGTCGATAAACAAGTATGTGCTGTAAGTTGTGAATCTAAAAATAGAAAGCGTCTTAATTCACGACAACGCGAGAAGCTATCCCATACCTCATTCATGGGATGCAAAAGGGAAATTAAGTTTAAGTAAGTTTATTTAATATCTGTGTACAATTTATGGTACCAAAAAGTTCAATTTATGGCAACAAAAAAGTACAATTTATGTTTCCTAGAAGTACAATTTATAGAAACAAAAACTACAGTTTATTATACCAAAAAGTACAATTTATTGTACCAAAAGTAAAATCTAAGATACCAAAAATCCACCTTGAGCAAAAAAATTCGTATGGCCTCTAAATAACAGTTTGCGACAAATGGTAGGGGTCAGTGATTGGGCTGGGTTTAAAGTACCGGGAAAAGTTATATCGGTAAAAAAAAAAACGTTATACGTGTCCCGAAATTTCGCTGGGTCTCATCTAGAAATCGAGATATATTAATTTAAAGTAAAATCCAAAATTAAGGAATAAAAATTTACTTATTCTGCTTATGTATCATTTCACTGCATAAGCAACTGTTTCGCAGTTATAAATAAATGTATGAAATAAATTTAAAAAATTAATTTTTTTTAAGTACATAAAAAATCCAACACATACTACGTTCACGGTAAATCCCATAACCTATGAACAAAAGGAGCCATAGATCATGAAAATCGAGTGTGGCATTTCGCTTTTATTCACAATAAAGGGAATGTGTCTACTTTTGAAAATGTAAGTTTATTTCATTCAGGATATATGGGAGGTGGGCGTGTCCTTTGAGATAATTTGATATTATTCAATATAGTTGGCAGTAATATATCACAGACAAATTGGGCAAAATTTGGTTCAATTCCAACAACAATTTTGGAAAACACAGGTTTTTTTTCAATTCAGAATATATGTGAGGTGGGCGTGTTCTTCGAGATAATTTGATATATTTCAACACAGTTGTCAGTAATATATTAGGGATAAATTGAGGTAAATTTGATTCAATTCCAACAAAATTTTTAGAAAATAAAAGTTTTTCTGATTTCAAAATACATGGGAGGAGGTCGTGTCCTTTGAGATAATTTGATATAATTCAACACAGTTGACAGTAATATATTTTTGAGACAAATTGAGCCAAAATTGGTTGAATACAAACAACAATTTTGAAGAATGTAAGTTTTTTTCAATTCAGGATATATGGAAGGTGGGGGTGTCTTTTGAGATAATTTGATATAAGTCAATAGAGTTGTCAGTAATATATCACAGAGAAATTGGGCCAAATTTGGTTCAATTCCAACAACAATTTTGGAAAATAATAGTTTTTCTCATATCAGGATATATAGGAGGTGGGCGTGTCCTTCTAGATAACCTATATATATAAAAGAGGATGTGTGTATATATGTAACGTATGGACTCAAAAACGGCTGGACCGATTTTGATGAAATTTTCAGGGAATCTTCCGAATAACCCCGCGAGTAACATAGGCTACACATTGTTTGGATTTTTCTACATTTAGGTGGTGAAAATGGCAATATTCGATAATATGCAATAGCGAAGCATTGCCGGGCCCACTAGTTTCATATAATTCACCAAAGTGGTCAGAAATATATCAGAGACAAATTGAGCCAAATTTGGTTGAATACCAACAACAATTTTGAAGAATGTAAGTTTTTTTCAATTCAGGATATATGCAACACAGTTGCCCGTAAGTAATATATCAGAGACAAATCGAGCTAAATTTGGTTCAATTCCAACAACAATTTTGGTAAATTATATATTTTCTCATTTAGGATATATGGGAGGTGGGCGTGTCCTTCGAGATAATTTCATATAATTCCATAGAGTTGGCAGTAATATATTTTTGAGACAAATTGAGCCAAATTTGGTTCAATTCCAACAACAATTTTGGAAAATAATAGTTTTTCTCCTTTCAGGATATATAAGAGGTGGGTGAGTCCTTTGAGAAAATTTCATATAATTCAACACAGTTGTCAGAAATTGAGATTGAGAAATTGAGCCAAATTTGGTTGAATACCAACAACAAATTTAAAGAATGTACGTAGCAGGATATATGGAAGGTGGGCGTGTCCTTAGCTCGATTTTGTTCATACGTTATATTGTTCATACGTTTAATATTTTAGACAATTTTTTTATTTTTTTTATAAATGAATGATTTTTTCTTCGGTTTGTAAGCAAAGATGCACAAAGTGACTTGAAATTTTGCTGAGATCATAAACAGATACTTTGTTATATTGTCCAAAAAATTTGTTGAAAACCGCTTGGTGCATTTTTTTTATTTCATTCAAATTTACCCACTTTAATGTACAATTTTTCGTATTCTACTCTTGTTTGTTACTAACTTTCTACAAAATGATATGATCAATTTTGAATTGGATCACGTGGCAATCAGATCACTCCGTCCTTGTGTTGTCTTTGGCCAGAGAATAAGGAGAAAGGGTAGAGATAATCGAAGTAAACTTGGTACACATGTTTATATACGACCAAGGCTAGTGTATGCTCCAATAGGAGTTAGAGTAACATATATATAAGGCTAGCATAAAGAGTATTTCTATCGCTACCGAGCAGAAAGACAATATGTTTGACAATTTGAGACAATTTGTAACGCTTTAGACTCTTTTGTTTGACATAACTCGAGAACCACTAGTCCGATTTAGCTGAAACAATTTTAAAGAAATTAAGAACTACAATTACTTTAATCTGTTCATATAACGTTTCCCTACATAAGAAACAGTTTCACTTTTCCATTCATCAAATGATTTTGAACTGGGTTAATTTTGTAGCAGTTACAATAAAACTGTTGTACTCCGTGGCGTATGATTTAAGTGGTATATTTCTTATGATAAACATACGCCACCATATAACAAAAAAGCCTAAATCGTAACAAATTTCCCTATACGATACTTACTAATTTCAAATCGATATTAAATTATTATGGCATGTAACTTGACAAAACCTATGATTCCGATCTTCTTCTTTTTGGGGCTACTTTCACGTGCAGTTTTCAGAGTTGAGTCCGAAAATCATGTGTTGCCGAGAACAGAGGCACTTTCATATCCCTTAATCAGAGAATATATTTGTATTTTTTGTTTTCCTAAATATCTAGCTAATCGTTGT
The DNA here is from genome assembly GCA_964034835.1 of Muscina levida. Classification (NCBI taxonomy): domain Eukaryota; kingdom Metazoa; phylum Arthropoda; class Insecta; order Diptera; family Muscidae; genus Muscina; species Muscina levida. The sequence continues at coordinate 38,263,238 of OZ035883.1, forward strand.
CTATCAAAACGTGGATATTTCATAGGTATGAAGCATGTGGGACACCTTGATTTGCTAGTTTCACGAAGTTAGCACAGTACTACTATTTCTATATGAAAGGATATGCGATGACTTACAAGATACTTATTATTATATAATTTATATTTTACATCTATTTGATAGAACGCTATGATGTACCATAATTTCTAGCATAACTAATTATTAATATCATAACACCATTATACAGCCTCTCACTTCAACTGCTGAGTCGGTAAAACATGTACCGTGCAAGTAAATGGAGAAACACCTATCTACCACACTATCGAAATTCATAATCTGAAGTATCTTATTAATCAACGAGACTAATTGAAAACAATGCATACATGCATGTTCCACGCTCCACGCACCATGCTCCATGTTACACCTTTGAGTACTCACTGCAGCACTGTGACTACGCTAGTGTGAAAACACAAAGCAAACGTTCCATGTATGTTATTTTCCTTTGCAACAAAATATGCTGCTGCTGCTACTTTTAGGTGTACATAGACATATGTGTTTGTGTGTGTGTGTCGTTATCTAGAACTTTTTAAAAAAAAGGCAGCATAAAAAACTATACACCAGACCAGAAAGACATGACGTACTAAAACAGTTTATTTATGCCCAGTCGCATGCGATGCGGCCTATTTTATGAGCATAGGTTATCTTTGAATTCATAGAATATCTTAGATGTTATTTACAATGTTTTAGAAATAGTGTGCCATCATAAACTCGAATAATAAAGTAGAACAATGTTAATGTTATCTAGCAAATGTTTTTTTTTAATCCAAAACAAAAAAAAAACACAAATAAAAAGAGTTTTTAATTAGGCAAAAACACATTTCATTGAGTTGTAGGAAACTAGTTCATTTGTCAGGTGATTATACATAAAATGTCCGGTTTCTTGTCCGGAGTAAATGTCTCCATACGATTGTCGAATGTTTCCCGCAAGTGTAAACTGACAGCAGCGCCGTTGAAGACATTCGATGTATAGGCTTAAGGATGGCCGATTGAGCTCAACTAAATTACCATTTAGTCCTATCGACTACTTTGCTTTTTATGTCTTCCCAGATAAAACTTAATAACAGTTATTTTCATTGAACTTTATTCCATTAAGCTTTAGCAGTAGTACGACAAACGCGATAATTTCCATTAAATTTATTTTTCGGCTGTGATTTACATATTAATAGATTTCCGTTTCCGACGGCATTGGTCGATGCTCACAATATATACATTGTCACACACATTGTAATAATACTGACCCAATACAAATGAACAGACATTTTGTATATACAAACATTTTTTTTATTAATAAAATACGAAATGTTATTAAGTACATATATTCCATTTGACCTTAAGTTGTAAAGGACACCAAATTTGGAATCATATTTAGTAGTTAAAAAAGATTGTTTATCATAACTATTACTGATATTGAGCGACAAACCCTGAAGGCACCTGCCTTCAGGTCCTGCACTGGCTATGAAAACACGACAAAGAAAAAGTAACGAATGGATCCCCCCCAAATGTCGACGACCCCGCAAACGAAATAATGACCATGATTTAAGTATAATGCACCTGGAACGTCCGAACTCTCTATAGAGAAGGTGCCACTATTCGACTGGCGGCTGTTCTCAAAAAATATAAGGCTGACATCACCGCCATCCAGGAGATGAGATGGACAGGACAAGGAAGCTTGCGACGTAAAAATTGCGACATCTATTACAGCAGCCATTTCGAAAAGCACGAATTAGGATGTGGATTTGTAGTTGGCTAGAGACTTAGACATTTTGTCTTGCGATTCAAACCTGTTAGTCATTGAATAGCCGCAATCCGCATCAAGGCGAAATATTTCTACATCACACTGATTTGTGCTCATGCCCCGACGGAAGATAAAGACGATAAGATTAAAGATGGATTTTACGAGCGCCTAGAGGATATACGACCTCTGCCCTGGCCACGACATTAAAAATTGTTCTGGGAGACTTTAATGCAAAAATAGGAAGGGAAGATGTTCTTGGTCCATCGATCGCTAAATTTAGCCTGCATACCGACACGTCAGACCACGCGTTTAGGCTGGTTAGCTTCGCAGCGGGAAGGAATATGGTAGTGAGTGGAACCAGATCCCAGCACAAAGATATCCATCATTTGGTAATTGATGACATGCATGCATCTAGTGTCATGGACGTGCGTGTGATCCGTGGTGCTAACATTGGATCGAATCATTACCTGGTTGCAGTCAAGGTGCGCACAAGATTGAGCAGAGCGAAAAACGCACGTAACCAAACACTAAGAAAGCAGGACATCCCGATGCTGCAAACCCCAGAGATAGTCACTGCCTACTCCAACCAGCTCTCCCGACTTTTACGACACAACGTCTCTACTTCTGACGTTCCCGATACACAGTGGCAGCATATTGCGCATTCCATGGCAATCGCCGCAGCAACCGTGCTAGGATATGAAAAACGGCTTTCAGACGAATCCTGGTACGATGAAGAATGTCTCATAGCGTTTGAAGAACAGAATGTTGCTTATAGAGGAACGCTACAGCCAATTGTAACGCGGGCTGTTAGGGAACGGCACAAAGAGGCAGTAAAACAGGCGAGATAGATATTTTAGAGAAAAAAAAAAACGTCAGATGAAGGAACGGGAAAACGAGACTATAGAGCGATACAGGGCTGGAGATGAGGCCAGAAAATGTTACCATAATATAAAAACAATAGGCTACGGTGATGGGCTTCGCCCCTGTAAGGACAAGGATGGAAATGAGTTCCCAGATAGTTTTTCGGTTACGAATAAGCGACCATTATAGATTTCATCTACACAAGTGGCCGCAAGGCTTGTGTGAGACGAATTTAGTTTTTTTGCACTTCGTATCTACAGGGTTTAATGCATTTATGAGCATTTTCACCGAATCGCCAATGATACCAGCAAAGACCATTCCCTCTTTTGGAAACCGACGTTTCTCGCGATTTTGAACGGGGTCTGTATGACGGTCTGAATTCATATTGGGAAGATCTAGACCGAGTTTCCAACGCATCAATTCTGGCGATGATGCTGTCCAACTTATCCGATAATTCATTTGAGTTAGATGGTGAAGAAATTTCAGAGACAAACATTGACGTCGAATTTGAAAATGTCCCAACGATTTTATCGGCTTGCAATGCCAACTTGTCAATATCAGTCGTCTCACAAACGGCCAAAATGCTTCTAACTTTATCTGGCAGCCGTTCCAGAAATAATGTTCTTAATATTTCAATATTTACCTTTCCACCTGACAGAGAGGTAATGGGATGGCTTCTGATCCCCGATTTCTATTCCGCTAAGTAACCGCTTCAGTTGGTGTTCAGAAGATTCAGCAAATGGATCCACGATGCGTTTCTTAAGGGCATACTTTCCCAAACTTGGGGGAGAAACTATTATATCCTTCACAAGAAACAAAACAGATTGGTCCAAATTCATCACCAAATATTCAAACTTGGTTGAATCTTGCGTTATGCCACTAATGCGAAAGCATGCTTCGACCTGAAAAAACCAAACTTCAGGTTCTTCCTTCCAGAATGCAGGAAGTTTTGGAGCCTTTGCCGACGAAATTTCCATTTGTGGTTGCGACTGAGCTTGATCTATTGGAGGTGGACTATTTTGTTGTTCGTTGTTTGCAGGCAAATCTCCAAACACAGGCATATTGATTGATGCGCTATTCTTGTTCTTATTTGTGGGCAGGAATGTGTAAAACACAAACTGTTACAAAAATCTTAAAATTATTTATTATTTTGAAAATTAAAAATAATTATTCCCGTACAAACCTTTGAAAAATTTTTACAGACTAAATACATTTTCCAATAAAGTTGACAGTTACAAAAAGTTGCTTTGATTAAAAATTTTTCTTGAGTGCAAAGTGAATATAAACAAAGTTGAAAAATCTAGATAATTAAGGTACCTACAACGCCAATTGTCGACGACGGCTTAGATTGCCCACCACCAAGTCAAGCCGAGGTAAGGAGAGCAATATCGCGGCTGAAAAATAATAAAGCAGCCGGTGCCGACGGACTTCCGGCAGAGCTCTTCAAGTCCGGTGGCGAGGAGCTGATAACGAGCATGCACCAGCTCCTACGCACGGTTTGGATTAACGAGTACATGCCCGATGTTTGGAATATAAGCGTGTTATGTCCTGTGCTGAATAAAGGTTAACCAAGAGTATGTATCAACTATCGCGGGATTAGCCTTTTACCCATCGCATACAAGGTCCAGTCAACTGTGTATTATGTGAAAGACTAAAGCCCAATCTGACGAACCTGATTGGACCTTATCAGTTTGTCTTGAGACTTGGTGAATTTACGATCGACCAGATATTCACACTACGACAAATCCTAGAGAAGACCCAAAAAATGCAGATCGACACCTACCATCTGTTCATCGACTAACTTAATTTCCCTTTACACCCCATGAATGAGGTATGGGATAGCTTCTCGCGTTGTTGTGAATTAACACACTTTCTATTTTTAGATTCACATCTAACGGCACCTACTTGTTTATCGACGAATGCGAACGTCACTGTTTGAGAAGCTCTTACTAGACATGCCGATTGACTCGACACTAATACTGCGATGTTGCTGTCGACAACATTCGAGGGGAGCCGACAATGAAAGAAGTTGAACCTGTGAACAAGGAGTTGAACCTGTGATTTCCCTCATGGTAGTCGCGTGTTCTAACCACGGCCGGTCCCTCCCGGATACAAAGCTGCAATCGACAGTCCGAAACGACAGATATTGTTAGATGCTATGGCTGAGATTGGTATACCCGCGAAACTAATAAGACTTTGCGGGATGATACTGCCTGCACAATGATACTGCCTGCACAATGTCTTCAGTGAAAACTGGCAAAAATTTGACAAGCCGCGTATGCCCTTGATATAGATATCATTGGCAGTGGATTGCGGGATGTTGCTGCGGCTTTTTTGTTCATAAGTGAGTCTGGTGACAAATGAGGACTAAATCGAGTTATTTGTTTCAACGAACAAAATGTCCACTCGTCTGGGATGCTGCGTGAACATTGACAATTATAACTTTGAAGTGGTTGATAACTTTGTCTACCTTTTTAACAACAATAATAATGTCAGCCTGGAAATCAAAAGAAGAGCAATGATCGCAAACCACTACTACTAGGCGCTAAACAAGCGATGTAATGACAAAGCGCTCTCTCGAAGAACAAAGTTCCAACTCTACCAGACTATGATCCTACCTGTCTGGCTCTGCAGCGCAGAATCCTGGGTAATGACACCAGCGGATCAATATATTCTGGGAGTCTTCGAGAGAAAAATACTTCGCAAAATATTTGGACCCATCATCGTTAACAGCGAGTAACGTCGTCGAATAAACTACAAGCTGTATGAGCTGTACAAAGATATCGACGTAGTCAAGCGCGTTGAAATAGACCGAATGCGCGAGCATTCGGATGGACGAAAATGTTCCAGCTCAAAAGTTTTATGTCAATAAACTCGATGGCTGGCGCAGGAGGGGTCACCCAAAACTTTGTTGGATGGACCAGGTGAAAGAGCTGTTATCTACACTTGGCTAACTATCTACTGAGCGCAAAAAACCAAAGCGCTTGAAATTCTTTTCTACGTGCGGCTACTGATAGATGAATTTCTGTTGCTGCTGCCAATTAAGATGAAGAAGAATCGTCAATTCAGTGTCTCTCACTAGGACGACTCGTTTCGAACTCCATGACGAGTTTATCATCAGACCCTAGAAAGGGAAGATGTTCTTGGTCCATCGATCGCTAAATTTAGCCTGCATACCGACACGTCAGACCACGGGTTTAGGCTGGTTAGCTTCGCAGCGGGAAGGAACATGGAAGTGAGTGGAACCAGATTCCAGCACAAAAATATCCATCATGTGGTAATTGATGGCAGTCATGCATCTAGCTCGGATCATTACGTGGTTGCAACCAAGGTGCGCACATGATTGAGCAGCGAGAAAAACGCACGTAACCAAACTGAGCGCAAAAGACCAAAGCGCTTGAAATTTTTTTCTACGTGCGGCTACTGATATATGAATTTCTATTGCTGCTGCCAATTAAAATGAAGAAGAATCGTCAATTTAGTGTCAATCACTGGGATGACTCGTTTCAATCGTATTGGCCCATTTGCAACCAACAATTGAATATGAATTTTACAGTTTTCAATGGGTTAAATTATAGAAATCTTAAATAACGGTCAGTCGATTTTGCAGGGCGGTTGAAATCGTGAATTCTTTAAAAAATTCCTGTTGTAGATTAAAAAACATACATGCATTGCTTAAAAACTTTAACAGACTTCATTTTGTTTAACCCAAACTAATTATAGGCTCCATGCAAACAGGACCAATCTTATCGACAACATTCCAATATTTGATCATCACTGTTACTTACTTATTTAATTTCCCTTTACACCCCATAATTGAGGTATGGGACAGCTTCTCGCGTTGTTGTGAATTAACACGCTTTCTATTTTAGATTCACAACAAACGGCACCTACTTGTTTATCGACGAATGCGAACGTCACTGTTTGAGAAGCTTTTAATAGACATGCCGATAATCTCGACACTTATACTTCGAAGTTGCTGTCGACCTCATCGAGGGGGCCGGCAATGAAATAAAAATGTAGATGACAAGAGGCGGGAATTGAACCCGGGATCTCCCTCCTATCATCACGGTTATGATTGACAATAATTGGACTCTGTCAAAGTTTAAGAAGGGTCATATATGAATGGGTCTGAAGGTCTAACTTCACTTTTCGAAAATTTATCTATATTGCAATACTTAATATTCATACTTAGGAACTCTTTGAAGACAATTTCGTTCTTCTATTATTTAAAAATGTTCTATTAAAAACAACTTCATTTTAATTCATTCGTTTATCCAAACAGAACTACACATCTTTAAATTTGAATTTTTTCTTAAATTAACCAACATATCAGCTTTGCAGGCTTTCCCCATAAATCAATCAATTTTGCAAACATCACTTATTTTTTTACTTTTTTTTTGTGCGGCCTTATGGCTTTTGACCAGTCCAAATATTTAAGCACAACCAGTTAGATAACTACCAAACAAAGTTCAACTAACTTAAGAAACGAACACATATACATGGTTTTATGATTTTAAAATTTTTTAAGATAATTTTAATAATTTTTTAGTAAATTAGTTAATTTTATCGATAATAATTTGAAAAACTCATTGTTTCATATTTATTTCAAAAAGTTATTAATAAGATTTATTTATCGAATTGAATATAAAAATCAAAAATTTGTGTTATTTCTGAGCAATATAATAAAAATTACAAATTATTTTTAAAGAAGAACTTTTTTTTAAATGAAAGTGATAATGAGAGTAATAATCTGTGCTGCGAAACAAATTGAAGTTGTTCAACAATTTGCGTGTAACTGAACTAAGTACCATTCTTTATTTTGAAGCGAAAGTTTTGACATCTTTTCGCAACTAAAGTTGGTACCAATATGAGTCCTTAAACCCTAAAAATTACTTTCCTATGTATTAAAAGTATCAAATTTTATAACCAAATTTGCTACAAATCCAATTCAACACAATTGTAAATATTTTGCTGAAAAGCACGGAAATAAAAAAAAACACAAATTTGCATTTGTTTATCTCAAGCAGCTCTTCCCTGTAAATCTATTAAAGCACTTTATGAAATAGTCACACACACTCACACAGTCCACCACAATACTTAGTATCTTAAACGTTAGCACTAAAAGTACAATGACATCGAACTGTTATCCGATTTGTTGAACTTACTTCTTCTCGTATCTATGACAGAGATGGTATCGGGCATATTGTGGCTGAACGTTTTGCGTGATAATGTCCTTTGGATGCGCGCGTATCCAGGGATGACAACAACAAACACAACTCCACGCAACTAATCACTCTCACTGGGTGATGGTGATGACACACGCACTTTCCGATTTACACTTTTAGCGCTATGAGTGAGTGAGTTGGTGTGGTGTTGTTGATATGCGTTGCTAAAGTGGGCGACGTTGGGAGCGTATATAACTTTTCACCAGCACCAGCAATAATTGCTCGCTATAGCTGCCATATGTGCCCCGAGGACAATAATGATGCACTCGCTCTTGTTCAAAGAGTCAATACTCACAACAGCACAAATGTAATGCGAGGCGTTTGAGGTTAGCGGGAATAATGAAATTGTTCCTTCCGTAGGGACAATTTAAATTAAGTAGAAAGTTTTTGTTGTTGTTACGAATGCGGTCAAGCTAAAGTAAATGGATGGATTTGTTATACGTTTCAAGTAGTTGCTGGTAGAGAAAAGTATCCTTTAAGAGGTTTGTGTTTTTTTTTTGTCTAGCTATTGAGCAAATTCTTAACGCGTGCGGTAAAGTTAAGTTACTTTTTTCGTATTTCGTATTTCACTTGACCATACACAATTCTATTAAGGTTTTTTTACACTTGCTGCGGCCACACATATTGTTTGTAATTATCGGAGCTTTGTTGGCTTTGGTTTTCTTGTGCGTTTTCTTTTATTCGTTTCGTTTTTTTTTTTGAGCTGCCTTTGTTTGTTTAACGTTATTTGGTTGCAATTATCCCTGGGTTTCTGACAGTTCATTCATATTTCGAGAGCCACAAACGCACGGACACGGAACCCCGAGGAGCACACATGTACCTCTGTCGTACACCACACAGCGCAACAACAACAACTGCACCAACAACAAAGGCTGTGGGATATGGCACGGAATTCATAGAGTTTTCAAACCGTACGTATTCACTTAACCAGTCCAACTGACACTGCACCAACTTAACAACTGAATTGTGAATTCTGCGTCATATATTTCCACTCAATTACAAACACACACACACACACACACAACTGGTCCTGGCTGGTCCTGGTGAAAACTCGACGACTGCTCAGCGCTTGTAGTCCGCAGCAGCCAATGCTACCATCAACACCACCACCACCAGCACCATCACCATCACCGATAATGACGAGGCTGCCACCGGCAGACTGCTCATCTTTGTTTTTCATTTCTACCATACCTAGGAGAGTGCGGCAGCATCAATCCCATCAGCATACGAAGCGTGACAAAATGCTCCTTCCTTGTTTAACAGTTGCCATCATAAATTCATTACTGCGTTTTCACGCATACATTGTGTATGGTCTGTGAGCTTGTTGTGGCAGTCACCACGCATTGGGTCAGCTTCTCTTGGGTGCACGCAGAACTGACCTTGCGCACTGTACCACACCACACGTCGTCGAAGCTTTCGCAAAGCGACCGCGACTTCTTTAGCATACTCCATATGAGTTTGTGTGTGTGTGTTTTTTTTCTCTTCCTATATGTCCTTTTCTCCTTTGCAGGATTCTCTTACAACTCTTAATACTAGTCTCTATATAACACTCATAACTTTTCACTCACTCATAGCTAAGACTCTTCACATATGCTCTGAACTCTCTTTGTTGTAGCTCTAGTTTCCTATGTGCGCTCTTAGCCGTTAGAGTTTGACAGGACCAACGAGTGGATTTAACTCCATTTGTTTGGTCTCATGTTCAGATCTAAACTGACAAATGACTTTTGAGATTTATACGACACATTTGAACAGATGTTTAATGTTATTTTACTTGTATTTAATTTAGAGATGATGCATAGGAAACGATTTGTAAATGTTGTTAGTGTGTGATGCGGCGGCTTCACAGCGCACTAATGCCAATTGCCTTGGTACAAACGCTTCAATGCATCTGGGAGAGGCTTTGCATGAATTCTCAATGAGATCGTATTGACGCAAATGGTGGCTAAACTTAGTGGCATAGATTTCAAGTTGTTTAAAATTAAGGACACACAGCTCGTATTGATGGAAAACTAATTGTTGAGTTGAGGTGAACATAAACAAAAGAAAAGAATAAAAAAAAATAAATTAACAAACTAACACTGGGCAACAGTGAATTTATGGGGTCTAATATATATAGTTAACAGTACAAAAATTTCAATCAGACAAAATGACTGATAAATACCATCACCCCTCCAAAGTAGAGGGGAAACCCGAAAATTCTACAAGAGAGTTAAGGCGAGAATGCGTGGAACAGGGTTGCCCTCCTGCAAGGACAACGATGACCAGCTTGTGACGGACCCAGATAAGGTTCTGAAGATATGGAGAAACCATTTCAGAAATCTTCTGGATACGGACACCACTTCAAAAGACTCCGCTTCAATCCATGACGATGGTATTAACTGTCCACCTCCAAGCAGAGCCAGATACGTGTGACAATATCCGGCCTTAAAAACGACAAAGCGGCTGGTGCCGATGGTCTCCCTGCTGAATTGTTTAAGGCAAGCGGGGAGGAGCTTTTTAGGAGCATGCATAGTTATGGGACAAGGGTAAATACCCAAATGGTGAATTGGGTATTTAAAGGTAAATACCCAGGTATTTACCCAAGCACCTGGGTATTTATCCAAAATGTGGGTATAAATCAGAATAAAGAAAAATTAAAATAACATAAGAGAATCAAATTTTTTATTATTTTATTATTTTTTGGCATAAAAAAGTACTTTTGGTACGTAACTTTGGTACTTAGCTCGCGATCCAAGAGCCACAAAATTTCAAATGGTCCCACGAGCTGGCTCTTTTTTTGGGCTCTTGGCTCTTGGCACGCGAGCCGATAATAAATAATAAGACCCAAGAGCGCAAAAAAGAGCCAGCCCGTGAGACCATTTGAAATTTTGTGGCTCTTTGATCGCGAGCTAAGTACCACAGTTACGTACGAAAATTCCTTTTTTATGCCAAAAAGTACTTTCATTGGCCCAAAAAAAATTTTTTTGTTGCACAAAGTACTTTTTTTGTACCAGAGTACTTTTTTGTACCAAAAAGTACTTGTTGTCATAAAAAAGTACTTTGGTGCAAAAAAAGTACTTTGTGCCGAAAAGTACATTAAAAGTACTTTTGCTACAAAAAAGTACTATGGTACAGAAAAAAGTACTTTGTGCCGAAAAGTTCATTAAAAGTACTTATTGGTACAAAAAAGTTCTCTGGTACAAAAAAAGTACTTGTGCCGAAAAGTACATCAAAAATAATTTTGGTACAAAACATTAATCTGGTACAAAAAAAGTACTTTGTGCCGAAAAGTACATTAAAAGTACTTTTGGTACAAAAAAGTACTCTGGTAAAATAAGTACTTTGTGCAGCAAAAAGTGTTTTTGGGCCAATAAAAGTACTTTTTGGCATAAAATAAAGTACTTTGGTACAAAAAAGTGCTTTGTGCCGAAAAGTACATTTAAAAAACTTTTTGGTGCAAAAAAATACTCTGGTATAAAAAAAGTACTTTGTGCCGAAAAGTTCATTAAAAGTACTTTTTGGTACAAAAAAGTACTCTGGTACAAAAAAAAAGTACTTTTGGTACAAAAAAGTACTTTGGTACAAAAAAAGTACTTTGTGCAACAGAATATTATTTGGTACAATTAAAGTAATTTTTTTCATAAAAAGTACTTTTGGTACATAACTTTGGTACTTTGCTCGCGAGCCAAGAGCCATAAAATTTCAAATGGGCTCTCGAGCCAGTCAATAACATAAGAACCCTGGTCAAAACTGTCTTATCTAAGCAAAACACATCAAGAAATGTATAAATAAAATACACAAACAAAATATGTTCAAAATAAATTCGAAAATGTTCACATTTCTCTTACTGTACGTAACAACGAGTATTTGTTATTCAAATGAGTATTTACCCGAAATTTGATCAAAAAGGTATAAATGGGTAAATACCCAGCGTTAGGTAAATACCCAGGTCTAAACCCATCTTTAAGCGTGCAATAGCTCAAGGAGCACATCTGGCTAGAGAAGAGCATGCCCGAGGATTGCAGTCTCAGTCTGGTATGTCCCATATACAAGAAAGGAGATTGTAGGGAATGTAAGAACTACCGTGGAATAATCCTATTACCAATTGCGTACAAGGTCCTTTCAAGCATATTGTGTGAAGGTCTTAAGCCAATTGTAGAAAATCTAATTGGACCATATCAGTGCGACTTTAGACCGTGTAAATCTACGGCGGATCAAATATTCACTCTACGACAAATCCAGATCGACACCTACCACCTCTTTGTCGACTACAAAGCTGCCTTCGACTCTCCGATAAGGAATAGGCTATATGAGGCCATGTCTGAGTTTGGTATTCCTGCAAAGCTAACTCGATGTACTCAGATGTACCTTGGAAAGCACTAAATCCTCGGATAAGGTTGGTAAGGATCACTCTGAACCATTTAATACAGAATGAGGTCTCAGGCAGGGCACTATTTATTATAGTTATGGAGAAGGTAATGAGCAGGGCAACCGGAATTATGCCCTAAAAATCGTGTTTTATGCACATAGAATATGACCTGAAAAATGGCAAAATATGACCTTAAAATCAACAAAGACATGCTCTTAAAAATTAAAGTCACACAATTTTTTTATATGATATAGAAATATTTTTATTTAAAGTAAAAAAACAGCTTAAAAATTAAAAAAAAAAACAATATTATTTTAAATTCAGACTGTAAGTATTTTTGGTACATTTACATACACAAATGTTGAGTTAGTAAAATAAAATAGAAATAAATATTTAAGTATTATTATTTAAGGGACAATTAAAAAAATATCAAATGAATGTATTTAACAAATTTTAAATATGTTTTGCAATAAAACCATAATTTGATGAAATATAAATCAAATCATATCTAGTTTGGGGGTCTGTCAAGACATCCTTTCCAGTTATAATGGACTTGTAAAATGTTTGTTTAAAAAGTTCCTCTCTACATGGAGCTTTTAAAAATACCTTCTTTACATTAGCAATGGTTTTATTTACGTTTTCATATAAATTCCTAATACATTCATACAATCGATGGACACCATGAGCATTACATGTCGGATAAAATGCCACTATAGCTTTTGCAGCCTTTACCATGTATTGAGCTGCATCCGTCACAAAAAGCAAAACATTATTCTTATTGAAGTTGACGTCCAGATTTTTGATGGCGTCGTCCCACAGTCGAGCAATTGTTGAGTTGTTGAGTTCAAAAAACTGTTTCGGATGGCACTTGGTAGTCCGTGTATTCCTTAAATCGTGTTCTGATATTTTGATTTCTCATTTTGTAAAGTGGAATGTCAGCAGCCACAAAAGCTCGGCACAGTTTTTCTTGAAAATCATGTTCTTTTGAGTCTACCGGGACATTCTGGCAAAAATAATTGTTTGGTCTGCTTAATTTCACTTTTATGACTTAGTTGAATATGTTTGCCGCTTTCCACATGTTGCTTCACTTGAAGTCTGCGATCTGCTGCAATAACATTGCTGCAGATTTTAGAATAGAGGAGTCCACCATCAGTTCGTAAGTCAGGAAACGTTTCTACAACCGCCTTTAGTTTTGCTGATTTTGACGGATTAGCTTTAGGCATGAAAAGCACCTTTTATTTATGTTTTGTTTACTTTTTGAATAAGAAAGAGATTAATAAACGTTTAACATTTCTTAGTTGTGTAAGATTTGGCTGTTACATTTTAAAAAACCAAAGTTGCAAAGACACTTGTTTTTACGAACATAAAAATAATGTGAAGACATAAAATATGCTTAAAACGTGATATTTTTGAAAAAATATGACCTAAAAATTGTAATTTAGGCTATAAAAAAGGAGGCTTTTATAAAATTATGCTCCTAAACCCAAAATTTGCCGAAATATGACTTTATGGGTTAAATATGCCAAAATATGCTCTAACAAATAGGTCTCAAAACACTTATAGGACCATGAAACATATAAATACATTACCCATTTGTCAATATCTCGTTGTTAAAAAACATGCTGTAGCATATTTCCGGTTGCCCTGGTGATGAGAAAGGCTGATGTCAACATGTCTGTTACCATATTCCACAAGAGGCACATGCCACTAGCCTATGCCGATGATATAGACATCATTGGCCGAAATCTGCGAGATGTTTCTGCAGTTTTGTCATCGCTAGAAAACGAGGCAACAAAAATGGGTTTAGCGGTCAACAAGGACAAAACAAAAATATTGATTTCGACGAACAAAGAGTCCTCTCGATGGAGACGTACCATCAACGTTGATAATTATTGGTTTGAGGTAGTAGATGACTTTATATACCTCGGATCTTCCGTCAACAAGAAAAATAATGTCAGCCAAGAAATTAAGCGGAGAATAGTGCTCGCCAATAGATGTTTTGACGGACTTCGTCAGCACTTTAGTAACACCACCTTATCTCGGAATACTAAGAAACAGCTTTACCAGGTGCTAATCTTACCCGTTCTTTTGTATGCTGCCGAATCATGGGTGCTTACGCCAACGGACGTACAAAACCTGGGAGTATTCGAGAGAAAAGTACTCCCAAAAATATATGGACCTATCTGTGTCGAAGGCCAGTTTCGCCATCGGATGAACCATGAGCTGTATGAGCTTTACCACGACATCGACGTAGCTAAAAGAGTCAGAATCCAACGACTTCGATGGCTGGGACATGTTGCCAGGATGGATGTAAATGCTCCAGCGAGAAAGGTGTTTGAAGGCGAACCTGAAGGACGGCGCAGAGCAGGGAGACCCAAACTCCGTTGGAAGGACCAACTGGTTGGCGTCGTGCCACCATCTGGTAGGACTTACTGGGGAACGCACGCAGAAGACCGAAGCGTGTGGAATTCTTTAAAACTTTAGGTCTCAAATTTATGAACTACGTCCGTAAGTTGTAATGGGCCACTTAAGTAAGTAAGTATAAAATGTAAAAATATGTTGGCCTAAGAACGCCAAACTCTTTAGAGGGTTTACTACGCTGACCTAATACCTTCTCCCTGTCATAAATTTCTCACCCATCAGATTGGCTGTTGCACTGTGTTATTCATTAAGTTTAGGAACGCCATACCTTCTTTTGTAAATTTGTCTTGCTTAATCCCCGGTGCAGGGATCTATTGATATCAATATATCTATTGTTTGATATCAACCGCTTTATCCTTTCAAGGATACACTTCCTTCATGTTGTCCAATATTTCAATAACTTGCTGTTCTCATATTCCAATTACTACCAAAAAAAAAATCAATTCGCATCGTGACACAAGACAAATATTGGTTATGTAAATTCATATTGTCATTTTTTGTTACAATATAAAGCTAAAGTAGATTTTTCGTCTCAGTGTTATTGGTGTCATAATTTAACCATGATGTCATATGTTGTATCTTAATAATATGTAAAGCAACGAATGAATATGTTAGTTGGAACGTGCTTGGCTTTTCAATAACTGTAAATATTGTTAATATTTTTTATCACAAGCCTTTACAAACATTTGGATTGATTGCGTTGTTGCAGAATACTGCCGCGTATAGTTTACATATTTCTTTGTATATTATATATAAATAAATGCGGCATAAAATATTTTGCTATGGCGTGATGTTCCTTGGGATAGTGGGGATGTTGGCTTTTACGAAATAGAGTTGACATCAAAAATATATCAAATATATATAGCGCTTCGGTCTTTTGCGCTCCGAAGATAGTTTGCCACACCATGTGTAGATAACAACTCTTTCACATGGTCCATCCAACGAAGTTTTGGTCGCCTCCTTCGAGCTGGAACATATTCATCCATTCGTACAACGTGTCCAAGCCAGCGCATTCGTTCAATTGCAACGCGCTGGACTACGTCGATATCGTAGTACAGCTCATACAGCTCGTGGTTCATTTGACGACAATACTCGCCGTTAACGATGATGGATCCAAATATTTTGCGAAGTGTTTTTCTCTCGAAGGCTCTCAGAATAGATTGGTCCGCTTATGTCATTACCCAAGATTCTGCGCTGTATAGCAAGACAGAAGGATCAGAGTCTGGTAGAGTTGGATCTTATAGAGAGCGCATTGTCATTAAATCGCTTGCTTTGCGCACAGTAGCAGCGGTTTGCGATCAATACT
Organism: Muscina levida; assembly: GCA_964034835.1. Taxonomy (NCBI): domain Eukaryota; kingdom Metazoa; phylum Arthropoda; class Insecta; order Diptera; family Muscidae; genus Muscina; species Muscina levida. Next base: position 38,279,176 of record OZ035883.1, read on the forward strand.
CGTCTTTAGATATCCTGACTGACAGTATAAGTTTTGTTCATGGCGGAAGTAAGGTAGACAAAATCGTCTACCACTTCAAAGTTATGGTTGTCAACGTTCACGTAGCATCCCAGACGAGTGGATGGTTTGCTCGTTGAAACAAATAACTTGGCTTTGTTCTCGTTTATCTCCAGACCCACTTCCGCCGACTGCTTTTCAATGTTTTAGAAAGCTGTTGAAATTGTTCATCTCCATTACGATGTTAAAGAGATCGCAAGACAGACTATTGCCTTGTCTAAAGTCTCGCTTGGTAGAAAATGGCTCTGTCAGATTTTGCCAATTTTCACTGAAGACTTCGTGTCAGTCAGTGTAGTCCCGCAAAGTCGTATTAGTTTCGCGGGTATAACAAACTCAGCCATAGCATCTAACAATTTCTGACGTATCTGACTGTCGAATGCAGCATTGTAGTCGATGAACAGATGGTAGGTGTAGATCTGCATTTCTTGGGTCTTCTCCAGGATTTGTCGTAATGTGAATATCTAATCGGTCGTGGATTTAACAGATCTAAAGCCACACTGATAAGATCTAATCAGGTGCGAGTAGGCTTTAGTCTTTCACATAACACACTAGACAGGTCCTTGTATGCGATGCGAAAAAGGCTAATCCCGCCTTTATTAAGCACAGGACATAGAACACTCAGATTCCAATCATCGGACATGCATTCCTTGAGCCAAATCGTGTTTATGAGCTGGTGCATGCATGTTGCCAGCTCATCGCCGCCGACTTTAAGAAGCTCTGCCATCGGCTCCCGCAGCTTTATTATTTTTAAGCCTTGCGATCGCCGTGCTGATCTCGTTTTGGCTCGGTGGTGGACAATCTACTGCGTCGTCTATGATTAGTGTGGTTTCATCACTAATGCTGCCTTCGGGAACGATTAGAGATCGAAAGTCTTCCCACCATATTTGCAGCACACTCTGAGTGGCGGTGACCAGACTTTCGTCTCTGTCCTTACAGGTGGGGATCCCTTTTCCAATACCTTTGATTTTAGCCTTTTGGTAGAACTTTCGGTATTTATCTCTATCCCTGTAGTTTTTGATATCCTGGTTCTCTCTTTTCTTCCACAGACGCTTTTTCCGCTTGAACAGGCGTTTCATCTCCCTCCTTTTTTCATTATAACGCTCTGTCACTGCACGCGTTGCCCTCTCGCTGCAGTTTTGCCTTGTATGCAGCATCCTTTTCATCAGACATTCCGCGACATTCATCATCGTACCAGAGCTAACCTGAGCGTGGTTTTTCATAGCCCAGTACGGTCTTTGCGACAGTGGTCATAGAATTCGCAATATGCTGCCACTGTGTGTCGGGAACATCAGAACTTGGGGGATTTGTTTGGAGTAATTGAGAGAGTTGGTTGGAGTAGGCATTGGCTATCTCGGCGGTGTGCAGCTTTGTAATGTCTAGCTTCCTTTGCGTTTGGTTATAAGTTTATTTGGCACTGCTTAATAGTGTGCGTACCTTGGCTGCAACTTGGTGGTGATCCGAGTCAATATTTGCATAACCATAACCCCATAACCCTTGAGAGATGCCTTTCATCAATTACCCCGTGATCAATCTGATTTCTTGTATTTTGATCGGGAGATATCCAGGTTGCCTTGTGAATATCTTTATGCGATTGACTCGACGCTATACTGCGTCGTTGCTGTCGACAACATCGAGGGGGCCGGCAATGAAATACAAATGTAGATGACTGGAGCTGGGAATAGAACCACGGATGTCCCGCATGATAGTCGCGTGTTCTAACCCCTATGCCACGACACTCTTTTATACTTAAGTATTAAAGAGCGTAACTTCCCGAAACTTTTACAAAATACGCACTTTTCAATATTTGTATTACTATTGACTGGTGGAATTAATTAACTTAATTACTATTACTATTTAATTATATCATACTTACTTGTTTTATTAGACTGCGAAAATATTTAACGTTATATAATTTGTAATCGTTTCAGAAACTTTCACTTGCGCTGACAACTTAGGTAAGTAGTCTCCACATCTATAGACATCTAAAGCATTTGTTGGTCTGTTTGGTTTTCTTATTGCCTCCCTCTCTCTCTTTCTCTCACTCAAATATGATAAATGTCTACTATTTCGTTTAATTACAACTCAATGGCATGAAGTCTACTTTAATAGCAAACTATTAATTAAAAAGTATCCACTAAGATGCACTTCAAAGAAATTCTTTTCCTCACAATGATTGTACGATTTCATGGCGAAGTCACAAATATATGCATACACATATATATATAGTTGATAACACTCTCCGCTGTGTAGCCAATATATTTATGACCACATATCCATCAAAATCTCGTAGTTGTACTGCTGCTGGCTGACAGCTGGTAAATATGTCTGCGGGCAATGACGCTCTATGGAAAACTGAAACGCATCCTTCTTTTCACAGACAGTACAGACTCAAAGACTCAGTCCTTTTTAAATTTGAAACAATATTGTATCTTTTGTAGATAAATCAACCTCCACTGAGCCACTTCAATACGTATTGCCTGGCCACTGCCATATGTTGGTGGTACAAACACTTGCACACACAAACACACACTTACACGAAACACATACACTTAGTGTGTATGGTACTTTAAGTACAAACAAAGGAGTTGGTATCTGAGCGGGTGTGTGTGTGTGTGGGTTTGCGTTCTTACCTAAACCGCAACGTTACGTTACGGTTTGGTTAGCACAAATGTAGATGTGCTTCCGGTTATGGCAAACATTCATACACACACACATCCCATGATGAACTCTTTGTTCATGTGTTGTAGAGCACATATACACACATACATGCATAAGAAATTATCGTTAAAATAAATGTAAATAACTATATTGTAAATAATATACTCATATAGGCATATATTTATATGTTAATGCACACTCACACGCCGCACACACTTATATGTGTGTGTGTGTGTATCAGTATGTGGTTGTAGCAGATGTATGCTCGTTGATGCAAGAGGCTAATATAACATATTAATATGGCAACCGGAAGCCAAGTTTTGTTTACTGTTGGCTTCCAACGACGTTGGATTTGACAATAGCATTGACTTGCACAGGAATATGAAATTGCATTGGCCACAGTATTGTTAGTTTTTATAGCATATATATAGCGTATCGTAATTATCATAATGTGTATATATATTATATACATTATTGTATACACGAAGTGAATGATTATAATCAATTACCCTTGGACAGAGATGGTACTGATACTGTTTAACTATAATATTTTTGTTATGTGAGAATAAGTGTGATGCGAAAGTGGTTCTTATGAAAAGGGTTTGTGTGGTGTTTGATACAAGTAGGCGTAGAAATATTAAAAACAAATTATATTGTTATATTTAAGATAGATAATGTGAACGTTTGAGATAATTTCTTTGGACGGAATAATACACTCGTATAGGAGGTACCAGAAGGGACGTGGCTAGACTTCCAAAGTTTTTCTCCAAAACTTCATCCACCCTACAGAAAAACAAACTATCTCAAAACTAGTCCTGAAACTGGTATCTGATGGGTAGGGACCGGTCCTAGTTCTAACTGAAATATATAAGGGAGACACGTTACTTTAACATGGCTTTGTCATTAAAGGTCTGAAATAATAGCATACGCCACAACTTAGACCACTCCTTTGTCTGTTCTGCAGTGTCTGTCTTAGTAGCTACGTCGAGGAACATGACTCAGACTACTCCTTAAAAACATTAGGGACTATTAGAAAAAATATATGTATTATATTAAACACTGCCTTTGAAAATCAGAACGCTGCTGGAATTATACACATCAGTCAAATTAATCCTTCTTTTACACTTTTGAACCAGTTTGTTAACCCGTCCCCTTTTCACTAATCTTTGAACAAGGCCTTTAAGACAATTGACACCCCATTACTCTTAGGGCTTTACTAAATACAGAATTTGGGCACGATAACGTTAAGTGTATTGATATTATTACTCGATTACTAAAGTGGGCGGGTTGGACCATTTGTATGGGATGAACCAGAAAGGGCGTGGCCATGTAGCCCATATGATAACCCATAAGTGGTTTTGGAAAAGTAATCGTGCGTACCAACCGGACAGACAAACACACAGACAGACATGGATCAAACGATCTAAAAGGCCATGAACCACTTTTAAGACGTATCAAATGATACGAGGCACAGTGGGGAAAAAAAGTTTTTTTGGACATTTGAAATTTTAGGCCGCAAATCTCGACCGATTTTCAAAATTCTTTTTTTGTATTATTGGAAACAAAATTGTGCACAGAATGTACGCTTTTTTTTATTCTGAATTCCTTACCGTTATTTTTTAAAAATTTGTAAAAGTTGATAAAAAAATAATTTTTGACTTTAATGACAAATATTTTTTGGATTACGTGTCCTAAAAATTTCGAACTGACCTCAGTTAATGCGAACATATGTTGCGAATTAAAATTAGTGATAAAATAAAACAAAAAATTTTTTTTGGCTCAACTGCAAGCTAATATATGGAGGCGCTATTTTCACACTTTAACTCGGTGTATTGCTCATAATTATTATCCGATTAGAACAAAACTTAATTTACAACCTGGAAAAGTTTTAAGAAAGTCGTCTGTAAAAAATAAGCCAAATTGGTTAAGGTCGCCATGCAATTTTTTTGCATATATATCAAAATAATGCAGTTTTAAACTTTGATAAAGTACAGTTTTGTGTTTACAAGTAGGGCTAAGTGGTGTGCTTTTTATTTAAAAAGTTACATCATCTGTCAAAATAAGGAAATTTGTAAAAGCCTTAAAAACTTTTTAAATTTCAATACAAAAGTTAACCCAAAAATCGATATATTTCCTGAAGAAATTGGGAAAATTTTAGTTACACCCTCTTATTTTCATTTATGTATAAAAATATCATAAGGCATACATAATTAAGCCTACTAATACATATGAAATGTTTATATTGCGGTTTTAAGCCCCATATATTGCAAATATATTTGAATTTTTTATATGCGTTTAACAAATTTCCTTATTTTGACAGATGGTGTAACGTATAATGGTATTGATTTTCAAAATGAATAGCACACCACTTAGGCTACTTGTAAACACAAAATTTTATTTTATTGGAATTTTAAAAATGCATTATTTTGGTACATATGCAAAAAAATTGCATGGTGACCTTCACCGATTTAGCTTATTTTTAACAGACGACTTTCTTAAAACGTTTTCAGGTTGTAAATTAAGTTTTGTTCTAATCTGATAACAATTATGAGCAAGACACCGAGTTAAAGTGTGAAAATAGTGCCTCCATATATTTGCTTGCAGTTGAGCCAAAAAAATTGTTTAGTCTTATTTTTTCACTGATTTTAATTCGTAACATATGTTCACATTAAATAAGGTCAGTTCGAAATTTTTAGGACACGTATTCCAAAAAATATTTGACATTAAAGTCAAAAATTATTTTTTTATCGACTTTGACAAATTTTTAAAAAATAACGGTAAGGAATTCAGAATAAAAAAAACGTACATTCTGTGCACAATTTTGTTTCCAACAATACAAAAAAAGAATTTTGAAAATCGGTCGAGAATTGCGGCCTAAAATTTCAAATGTCCAAAAAAACTTTTTTTCCCCACTGTGCGAGGGTAAGAGTATAAAAGTGACAAATTTCATTTAGGAAAAACTTCTCAGTCATACAAATTAATAATAATAGATTTTTTGAGAAATATTGGTAAAAGTTAACCCTATTATAATAATATACGTTGTCAGAGATCGAAATAAGAAACTATGTGACAATTTCATTTATCTACATCAATTTCGTGGCATTCTAATTAATTATATAACTATAACTATAACTATATATAACTATAACTATAACTATAACTATAACTATAACTATAACTATAACTATAACTATAACTATAACTATAACTATAACTATAACTATAACTATAACTATAACTATAACTATAACTATAACTATAACTATAACTATAACTATAACTATAACTATAACTATAACTATAACTATAACTATAACTATAACTATAACTATAACTATAACTATAACTATAACTATAACTATAACTATAACTATAACTATAACTATAACTATAACTATAACTATAACTATAACTATAACTATAACTATAACTATAACTATAACTATAACTATAACTATAACTATAACTATAACTATAACTATAACTATAACTATAACTATAACTATAACTATAACTATAACTATAACTATAACTATAACTATAACTATAACTATAACTATAACTATAACTATAACTATAACTATAACTATAACTATAACTATAACTATAACTATAACTATAACTATAACTATAACTATAACTATAACTATAACTATAACTATAACTATAACTATAACTATAACTATAACTATAACTATAACTATAACTATAACTATAACTATAACTATAACTATAACTATAACTATAACTATAACTATAACTATAACTATAACTATAACTATAACTATAACTATAACTATAACTATAACTATAACTATAACTATAACTATAACTATAACTATAACTATAACTATAACTATAACTATAACTATAACTATAACTATAACTATAACTATAACTATAACTATAACTATAACTATAACTATAACTATAACTATAACTATAACTATAACTATAACTATAACTATAACTATAACTATAACTATAACTATAACTATAACTATAACTATAACTATAACTATAACTATAACTATAACTATAACTATAACTATAACTATAACTATAACTATAACTATAACTATAACTATAACTATAACTATAACTATAACTATAACTATAACTATAACTATAACTATAACTATAACTATAACTATAACTATACCTATAACTATAACTATAACTATAACTATAACTATAACTATAACTATAACTATAACTATAACTATAACTATAACTATAACTATAACTATAACTATAACTATAACTATAACTATAACTATAACTATAACTATAACTATAACTATAACTATAACTATAACTATAACTATAACTATAACTATAACTATAACTATAACTATAACTATAACTATAACTATAACTATAACTATAACTATAACTATAACTATAACTATAACTATAACTATAACTATAACTATAACTATAACTATAACTATAACTATAACTATAACTATAACTATAACTATAACTATAACTATAACTATAACTATAACTATAACTATAACTATAACTATAACTATAACTATAACTATAACTATAACTATAACTATAACTATAACTATAACTATAACTATAACTATAACTATAACTATAACTATAACTATAACTATAACTATAACTATAACTATAACTATAACTATAACTATAACTATAACTATAACTATAACTATAACTATAACTATAACTATAACTATAACTATAACTATAACTATAACTATAACTATAACTATAACTATAACTATAACTATAACTATAACTATAACTATAACTATAACTATAACTATAACTATAACTATAACTATAACTATAACTATAACTATAACTATAACTATAACTATAACTATAACTATAACTATAACTATAACTATAACTATAACTATAACTATAACTATAACTATAACTATAACTATAACTATAACTATAACTATAACTATAACTATAACTATAACTATAACTATAACTATAACTATAACTATAACTATAACTATAACTATAACTATAACTATAACTATAACTATAACTATAACTATAACTATAACTATAACTATAACTATAACTATAACTATAACTATAACTATAACTATAACTATAACTATAACTATAACTATAACTATAACTATAACTATAACTATAACCACGGGATCATCCTGTCGAATCTGTTCTGCAAATGCTATCCTAGCGAATCTGATTACACTTGACCAGGGTTTTTACATTACGACAATTTCTGGAAAAGACCCAAGATATGCATTACGACACATACTATCCTTGTATCAATTACAAAGCTGCATTTCATCCGATTCGACAAAACTATTAGAAGCTATACCATCCCATCAGCGTTGAGATAATTTTGGAAAATTTTCGAAAATATAACTTTTTTCATTTCTGGATATATGAAAGGTGGGCGTGTCCTTTTCAGGATGACACAGACTGACGTAAAGTCTTTAGTGAAGATAGGCAAAAATATGACAACATTTTCTACCAAGCGAGGCTTTAGACCAGCGGTAGGCATTCCATAGCCTCGCGAGGCTGGCAATAATCCTTTACTTTCTCACAGACATTATCGGCAACTCACACGTACTCGAAAGTTTGTTTGATTCAAAACAGTCAGTCAGTGATTGAGTGTTATAAAAACACCACCACACACGCTTGTTTCGCATTCAAAAGAAAAACAGACACTAGCACAGACAGAGAAACAATGTTCAACAGTTGTTGGGAGAGCATGACAGCACAATTCTTTGGGAAAGCACAAAATATAAACCATGTACAATTCGATAACGCTAACGCCACGACCGTACACAAACACACCATATTATTTTGAGCGTACGTTCGGTTGTGCCTACCACTGCCTTAGACAAGACGACTTTAAGGTGGTAGATGATTTTGTCCACCTTGGCTTCACTGTAAGCAAAAATAATTGTGTCAGCCTGGTGATCAAAAGGCAAGTCTTAACAGAGAACCGCAGCTACAATGCGCTTGTGTCAGTCATGTGTTACAGCGTTCAATCTATCTATGCTGGGAGTCTTTGAGAGAGAAATACTTCGCAAAATTTGTTGAACCATAATTTCTAACAAGTACCGTCGACGTATGATCTGTATAACGACATCGACATAGTCAAGCGCGTTCAAATAGACCGATTGCGCTGGCTTGGACATGTTTTACGAATGGATGAAATTGCCCTAGCTCGAAAAGTCATCGGCAATAAACTCGATGCGACTAAAATTTTGTGGATGGACTTGGTGAAAGGCCTATTATCCAAGTGACGAGCAATCTAATGAGCACAATAGACCGAAGCGCTTGTAGTAGATAGATGAATTTCTGCTCCCAAATAAGAAGAACAAGCATTTTAATGTCAAAGACCTTTATCGACAAAAAAAAAGTTCCAAGAGTACTAGATACTGGTCCTACATATCTTGCTCTGCAGCAAGATGAATCTGTTGTGGGAATTTTAGGGAGAAAACTACTACTAAATATTTAGACCTATCATTGAGAACAAAAAGTAAAGTCGTCGTATTAATCGTGAGCTGTATAATGATATCGACTTAGTCAAGCGCGTTCAAATAGAGCTAATTCGTTGTAAGGATCAGATTAAAGGTTTTGATCAATAGGTCGGTGTTCCCACTAAATAAGATGGATAACGGATATTCATCATTCGATCGTTCAAAATATTTGATATAAAAAACCTATAACTGAATATATATACTAAAGAAGCAAGTATCTATTATGCTATTTAAATGAACAATACTGTATCTCCTTCATTCATTCACGCACTCAGTCATTGGAATTGTGTCAGTGGTTACACTGACATTGATGTTGATTTATTCTCTGCTCATCAACCAGCATCAGTGGCCAACCATAAAGAGAGACGAGAACGATGGCGATGATGCTGTCGTCGTTGTGAATTCAACGGCAGTGCCTCGTTGCTACGTAATTATAGTCATTTGACGGCGAATTGAAAAATAAATGCCCCTACGAATACTGCTGCAAACACTGCTGCATCACTATTAAACGTCTATACGCACACTCACAAACTATAAGCAATAATAGTACAACAGAACAGCAGCCACAACTTGACTGTGAAGTTTGTCTTTTGACTTTCACAACAAAGTGAAAAATGTTGGGTGTTTGTGTGTGTATGAGTGTACAAGCGCTTGTAGTGTTAATGCTTTAAAGTGTCTTCTGATGATTGTGGGTGAATGTTTAGAGATCTCTATATGTCTCTGTATGTGTGAGAATAGGAAGTAAGTATGCGGGTGCCTATGTTAAGTGTGTGGGGTATGTGTTGTATACAAACAAACATACATATGTTTGTTTGTTAAATGTGGTACAATTGTCAAGTGGTTTGTTAGTTGGACTCTTTAGTTTTTTTTTAAGTTGACTTCTTCTTTTTTTTCTCTCACTCTCTTACCCCTCAATTGACATCCTTCGCCCTGTGTTGCTCTTTTTGTTAGCACTTATATGCTTGTTGTGTCTGTTACATTTTGTATCTTATATATTTTATAGGTCTCAATGAGTGTGTGTGTTTGAGTGTATTTTTGTCATTGCTTATATATTTTTTTTGGTTTTTATTTTGGTGTTATTATTCCTGCAAATGTCGTTGTTAAACTTTCCTTTTTTATTAGATGGCTTCGCTCCGACATTTATATTTCACGAATACATTTATTTTGTTGCCAACTCGGGAGAAATGTTATTTGCTTCTTTACGATGTGGTTTAACTTTTTTCCACTTTGCAACTTTTAAATACGAAACGAAAACTTTCAACAGTAGTTAAAGTGAAATTTTCCACAACTGTTAGTGTGTTGGTGGCGAAGAAAGAGTGGTTAAAGAAAATTGTATGAAGTGGTCGCATGTGTAATTGATTGTAATTTACGGCGAATTTTTACTTGTATGTATTGTAGTTTTGTTTAGGTGGGGATGGTGATGGCAATAGTGAAGAAGATCATATAGATTTTGTATTCTTTAGCATGGTATGGGGGGTATACTAAACTAGTCATTGTGATTGTAACAGCTTATTGTGGGTGGAATGTTGTAAAGTATATATAAACTAAGTTGAATTGTAGATATGTTGTATAAATAATATACTTGGCAGGATTTTCTTTTCAAAACTATTATAATTTTTGTAAAATTTCAATAGAAAACTCATTTTTTAGTATTAGGGAACTTTTAGTTGTAACTTTTCATTTCCATGGTAAATAAATAAGATAATACAGATTTATATATATATATTAAAAACTTACCAAATACGCCTTCTATATCACAATGAGAAAAATTGTTTTAAATTTCCATCGTCATATTGCAACAACATGCATAATGTGACTAACTGTCTTAACCACGTGAAATATATGGGGAATTTCATGTCAAGTGACCCGATGTCTTCCGATCGAGTTGAAATTTGCACCAAGGTTAGTCCAATTGGATAGTAGCTTAGACACAATTTTTCAACACGATCGGTCAAGAACTCTCTGAGATAAGTCAAAATTTGACATTTTGGCCAACCATGTGTTTTTTCTCATCCATGTAACTTATTACCTATTGTTTCTAGCAAAATTTGCCCCAAACAGTTTAGAGAGCTATTTTTCCAATCTTTAGAAAAAAAATTTAAAAAAAAATTTTCACAATTTTTTCAAAATTTCGCTCCAATCCATGACGATGGTATTGATTGTCCACCTCCGAGCCAGAGCGAGATACGTGTGTCAATCTCCCGCCACGGCTGTAGCCGATGGTCTCCCTGCTGAATTGTTTAAGGCTGGCGGGGAGGAGCTGATTAGGAGCATGCATCAGCTCATGGAGAACATCTGACTAGAGGAGAGCATGCCCGGGAATTGTAGTCTCAGTTTGTTATGTCCCATATACAAAAAAGGAGATCGTAGTGAATGTGAGAACTACCGTGGAATAAGCCTATTACCAATTGCGTAAAAGGTCCTTTCGAGCATATTGTGTGAACGTCTAAAGCCAATTGTAGAAAAACTAATTGGACCATATGAGTGTGGTTTTAGACCTGGCAAGTCTACGATGGATCAAATATTCACCTTACGACAAATCGTGGAAAAAAAAAACCATGAAAAGCAGATCGACACCTACCACCTCTTTGTCGACTACAAAGCTGCCTTCGACTCTCCGATAAGGAATAGGCTTTATGAGGCTTTGTCTGAGTTTGGTTTTCCTGCAAAGCTAATTCGACTTTGCAAATTTTCCTTAGACAACACCAAATCCTCGGTTAAGATTGGTAAGGATCAGTCTGAACCATTCAACACGGAAAGAGGTCTCAGGCAGGGCGATAGCCTGTCCTGTACACTATTTTATGTTGTTATGGAGAAGGTGATGAGAAAGGCTGGTGTCAACATGTTTGGCACCATATTCCACAAGAGCCACATGCCACTAGCCTATGCCGATGATATAGACATCATTGGCCGAAATCTGCGGGATGTTACTGCAGTTTTCTCATCACTAGAAAAGGAGTCAGCAAAATGGGTTTAGCGGTCAACGAGACAAAACAAAAATAATGATTTCGACGAACAAAGAGTCCTCTCGATGGGGACGCTCCGTGAACGTTGACAATTATTATTTTGAGGTAGTCGATTAGTTTACATACCTCGGATCTTCCGTCAACAAGAAAAATAATGTCAGCCAAGAAATTAAGCTGAGAATAGTGCTAGCTTATAGATGTTTGAAGGCGAACCTGAAGAACGGCTCAGAACAGGGAGACCCAAACTCCGTCGGAAGGACCAAGTGGTAGGCGACGTGCCACCATCTGGTAGGACTTACAGGAGAAGACACGCAGAAGACCGAAGCGTGTGGAATTCTTTAATACTTCAGGTCTCAAATTTATGAACCACGTTCGCATCGATTGCCTTAGTAGATCAAAAATTTAAGCTATTAGATCTTTTGCGCTCCATATGTAGTCCGTCACAACAAGTTAGGATAATATCTCCTTAACCTGGTCCATCCAACAACGTTTTTTTTCGCCTTATCCTCCACCGGCCAAAAAGTTTTCGGTCGATTCTGTTTGCATATCATGTCCCAGCCAGGGCTTTCGGACTATTGAGACGCGCTTGACTACGTCGATGTCATTAAACAGCTAACACAACTCACAGTATTTTCAACGATAGTACTCGTAGTTAACAATGATGGGTCCAAATATTAGTATTTTACTCTCGAAGACTCCCAGAATATATTGATCCGTTTGCCTCATTATTCAGGATTCTCCGCTATAGTGCGGGACAGGAAGGATAGTTTCTGGTAAAGTTGGATTATTGTTGGTCAAGAGGTGGAATTGTCACTAAATCGCTTGCTTAGCATATAGTAGCAACGGTTTACGATCAACACACACTCGTCTCTTGATTTTCAGATTTGACATTATTAATTTTATATACATAGAAGGCAAGATAATTAGTTAAACTCATCCTTCTCTTCAAAATTAAAGTTTTCAGTGTCCGAAATGAAAAAACTTTATGCTAGTTAAAACAAAGAACACAATTTAGTCGTTCTTTAACACTAGAAAACTATTTTCTGCTTACTAAATTATCAATGCTTGAAGAGGCCGCAGTAACATCCCGTAGAACTGGGCCAATACTATCTACATCATCGGCAAACGCCATTCTCATATGATTCTCATCAAAGATGGAAACAGTCAGGTTTACTGCAGTCTTCCGCATGATCATCTCCTTTATGATTGTAAAGAGAATGCATGATAGACTATCGGCCATTGTCAGAAGCTTCGCATGGTTGTTGTTGTAGTAACAGCTGCAGGAAGTCGCTGGGGTGATATTTCTTTATACCGATTATCAATTTTTCGGCACTCGATCGTGCATGTTACCCGATTATCATACGATTATTGTTGGCAACTCTGTTTCGTTTCTTTGTAGATAGCAACAAGGTTTGTGTCAAGGATTGTTAGATGTTGTTGTGAGTTTTAACCGTAACTTCCTCCAAATATGACGCCAGTAGGTTGAGTTTTGTTGGCTGAAGATTTTAAATGTATTTGAAAAGTAAATTTTCTTCGATGTTGTATTGGCCATTGCACCGGCCGAGAATCGAACATGGTACCTTCTACGTCCCTTCCACTGAGCTGTCGAATGTCACTGACTCGCATGATATAAAATGGCTCCATTGGATTTTTGCCTATTTTCACTGAAATCTTCATTGCGGTCAGTGTCATGCCGCTAAGTCATATCAACTTCGAAAGGATATCAAAATTAGTCTTGGCTTCTAATAGTTTTTTTTTTGTCATATAAGACTGTGGTGTTAGTAAGTAGTTGGTACAAATACTTGGATCGCCTTTCTTAAGTACGGGAAATAGGACACTCAGATTCCAACCATCGACAAACCGTGTTTATGAGCTGGAGCTAACCTCGTTATGAATCGGTGGTGGGCAAAGTACTTCGTCGCGGAAGATTAGCGTGACTTAGTCGCTTGGCTGCGTTCGGGGACGTGCAGAGTACATATATGTTCACTAGGGCGGCAACGAAATGTATGGACGGTTTTTTTTTGTTGTTGCGGAAATACAAAAATTCCCGTCCGGAATATTGTGCCACTTGATGTAAAAAATACATGACAGCAATTTGAGTAAGATCGTACAACTATTTCCCCTCCCCAAAGAGGTCAAAGGTCAGGCTCTTAGTTAATCCTATGTTTTTACTAATGTTCGATTAAGGAATTGTATTTTTTTTATCGCAAATATGTAATAGTCAAATATCGACCTTTTGTGGGAGAATAATTGTTCTCCCCTATGAAAACTTTTGCCATATAGTGATATGTTTTCTTGTTTCAAAATCTTGTGTCTATCATAATATCTGCATAATCAACTAACACTCACATTAAATGCGACGTATATTCGTTGATAAGTGTCACGATTAGAATAATATAAAATTCCATAAATATTGAGATGCATCGCCTTCCCCTTCAAGTATTTTTCAAGAGAATTTAATTTTTAAAACATTTTAATTGACAAAAAGACACTTTCTAATTTTCATAACATATTCGATTATTATCAATATTTTACACAAAATTAAAGTGTACGAATCAATTCCCACACGTGGCACTTAACTTAGTCACATTATGCACATTATTATTATCGTTTGACTGCACTTGACAATGACTCGTCATACTTTTCATAACACGTTGACGATATGAATCATCTCTCCGTTGGCGCTCTCTATCCAATGGTAAAACATTCTAAAAATACAACAACACACACAAAACACAGATTTGTACGTCGTCGAAATCATAAACCGCAACCGAGTTCAACAATCTAAACATCATACCAGACTTGACATTTTCCTGTTGTGTCTAGTTAGAGAACTAGAGAAAGAAACTTCTTTGGTGTACACGAACAAAACGAAATCACTCTTAATTCAATGGCACTTGCAATGAGATTGCTAAAGAAATTCTTTGCAAGGAAACTTTAGTAACTATCGCCAGCAGTTGAAAGTTTTCTTCGTGTATTTTTTTGTAGTTATCAAACTTTAACATTGTTGCTGTTTGTTCTCAGGTATTGTGGTTTTAAGTGAATTCTACTTATTTGTCATACAAAATTAATTGTCAGTTTGTTGAACAACACACATATACAAAAACACAGGAACGCACGACGGAATGCCAAGATACTGAACACACATACGAGAGTATATGAAATATATGTGTGTGTGTTTGTGTGTGTGTTTTTACAACTGAAGGTATGAATGGAAAAATATATGAAAAACTGCAGGTGTTACAAATTGATGTTCTTGGTAATGAGTTCATGACATCGTGTAGAAAGACAGTATTCAGACGAGAAGTATAAAATTGATTTATAAGATATTAACAATAATGGAAAGCACTTTTTAGGGAATCACTTATTCATTACTGCCACAAAGTATTGATTTAATAATGGTCTTATAGTTGTGAATATTATCTATTTACATTAACCAGACTGACATTACTTTATGAGCACTACATCAGGTAGTAATTATAACATAGTGAATGTAAGAACTACCGTGGAATAAGCCTATTACCAATTGCGTACAAGGTCCTTTCAAGCATATTGTGTGAACGTCTTAAGCAAATTGTAGAAAAAATAATTGGGCCATATCAGTGCGGCTTTAGACCTGGAAAATCTACGACGGATCAAATATTCACCTTACGACAAATCCTGGAAAAACCGCATGAAAAGCAGATCGACACCTATCACCTCTGAGTTTGGTATTTCTCTAAAGCTGATTCGACTTTGCAGATGTACCTTGGAAAACACCAAATCCTCGGTTATGATTGGTAAGGATCAATATGAACTATTCAACACGGAAAGAGGTCTCAGGCAGGGCGATAGCTTGTCCTGAACATTTTTGAATATAGTCATAGAGAAGGTGATGAGAAAGGCTAGGGTCAACATGTCTGGCACCATTTTCCACAAGAGCCACATGCCACTAGCCTATGCCGATGTTATACATACTATTAGCCGAAATCTGCTAGATGTTACTGCAGTTTTCTCATCACTAGAAAAGGAGTCAGCAAAAATGGGTTTAGCGGTCAACGAGGACAACACAAAACCAGTAAGAAAGTTTCAGTCGGGCAACCCGACTTACATATACCCTCACTCTCAGTAACACAAAAACTTTCTATTATATTGATATTATTACTCCATATCTTAAGTGGGCGGAATGGTACATTTGTATGGGTGGTACCAGAAAGGGCGTGTCTAGACTTCCAGATTTTTTCTCCAAAACTTTATCCTGCTTGAACTTTACTAAATACAGAATTTGGGCACGATCGCGATAGGTCTATTAATAATATTAATCGAATTCTAAAGTGGGCGGTACCAGATTTGTATCGGAGGTACCAGATGGGGCGTGATTAGACTTCCAGTTTTTTTCTCCAAAACTGTATCCTGCTATAGCTTTACTATTTAAAAATTTTTCGCGATGGATTTATTGATATTATTACTCCATCTCCAAAGTTAGCGGGGGGTACATTTGTATGGCAGGTACCAGAAAGGGCGTGTCTAGACTTCCAGATTTTTTCTCCAAAACTTTATCCTGTTATAGCTTTCGTAAATACAGAATTTGGGCACGATCGCGTTAGGTCTATTAATAATATTAATCGATTTCTAAAGTGGGCGGTACCAGATTTGTATCGGAGGTACCAGATGGGGCGTGGCTAGACTTTCAGCTTTTTTCCAAAACCTGTATGCTGTTATAGCTTTACTAAATACAGAATTTCGGCACGATCGCGAAAAGGGGCGTGTCTAGACTTAGATATTTTTTCTCCAAAACTTTATCCTGCTTAAACTTTACTAAATACAGAATTTGGGCACGATCGCTTTGGGTGTATTGATATTATTACTCCATCTCTTAAGTGGGCGGAATGGTACATTTGTATGGGAGGTACCAGAAAGGGCGTGTCTAGACTTCCAGATTTTTTCTCCAAAACTTTATCCTGCTTGAACTTTACTAAATACAGAATTTGGGCACGATCGCGATAGGTCTATTAATAATAATAATCGATTTATAAAGTGGGCAGTACCAGATGTGCATGGGAGGTACCAGAAAAGGCGTGTCTAGACTTCCAGTTTTTTTCCAAAACCGGTATCCTACTATAGCTTTACTAAATAAAGAATTTCGTTACGATCGCGTTGGATTTATTGATATTATTACTCCATCTCTAAAGAGGGCGGAAAGGTACATTTGTATGGAAGGTACCATAAGGGTCGTAGCTAGACTTCCAATTTTTTTTTCCAAAACTTTATCCTATTATACCTTTACCAAATACAGAATTTAGATACGATCCCGTTGGGAGTATTGATAATATTACTCGATTTCTAAAGTGGGCGGAATGATGTATTTGTATGGGAGGTACCAGACGGGGCGGGCCATGTAGCCCAATTGCAATACCGTAAGTAGTTTTGGGGAAATATTAACTCGTGCAAATTTCAAAACATTTGGTTGTGTCTTTCAAAAGTTATCGTGCGCACCAGCAGGACAGACAGACGGACATGGCTCAAACGACTTAAAATGTCATGAATCGAATGTGGTTCATAGAAACCTAGGGTCTAAAGTGACTCCTTCTATGTGTTACACTTTTGGGTCGTAATAAATGATATATACCCTCATTCCTAAGGGTGATGGTATAAATAATGATTTCGACGAACAAAGAGTCCTCTCGATGGGAACGCAACGTGAAGGTTGACAATTATTGTTTTGAGGTAGTCGATGAGTTTACCTACCTCGGATCTTCCGTCAACAAAAAAAAAATATTTTCAGCTAAGAAATTAAGCGGAGAATAGTGCTAGCCAATAGATAATTCTACGGACTTCGGCAGCACTTTAGTAACACCACCTTATCTCGGAATACTAAGAAACAGCTATACAAGGTGCTAATCTTACCCGTTCTGTTGTATGCTGCCGAATCATGGGTGCTTACTACAACGGACATACAAAACCTGGGAGTATTCGAGAGAAAAATACTACGGAAAATATATTTACCTCTCTACGTCGACGGCGAGTTTCGCCATCGGATGAACCATAAGCTGTATGAGCTTTACCACGACATCGACGTAGCTAAAAGAGTTAGAATCCAACGACTACGATGGCTGGGACATGTTGCCAGAATGGATGTAAATGATCCAGCGAGAAAGGTGTTTGAAGGCGAACCTGAAGGACGGCGCAGAGCAGGGAGCCCAAACTCCGTTGGAATGACCAAGTGGTAAGCGACGTGCCATCATCTGCTGGGACTAACTGGAGAACACACGCAAAAGACCAAAGCGTGTGGAATTATTTATTACTTCAGGCCTCATATTTATGAACCACCTTCGTAAGTTGTAATTGGCTACTTAAGTAAGTAAATATGTTATCATAACTAGACTAGCCTATGTGGAAATCATAAGGTTTGATTAGATTTAAAGCTGATTTATACTGTATCCACCCATATCACCTAT